>OY015312.1:97422632-97562961 GCA_955612985.1 Cheilosia scutellata
AAGGTGACGTTCCATTTGATACCCTACATATCGATCATTTTGGCCCGGTGGGGTTAAAGAAATGCAAAAAGAATTATGTGTTCCTAGTAGTGGATGCTTTCACTAAGTATGTAAGGCTATACGCCACTAGTAGTACGGGTGCAAAGGAAGTAGTGGGGATTCTAAGAAAATACTTTGCGGCGTATAGCCGACCCAAGAATATCGTTTCGGACCGGGGGAGTGCGTTCACCGGAAATGATTTTAGAACTTTCTCGGCTGAAAGTAATGTTAAGCACATCAAGATAGCTACCGGGTCCCCCCAAGCCAATGGGCAGGTGGAACGCATAAATAGGAGCCTGGGTCCCATGATTGCCAAAATAGCAAGTCAAGACACATCCAGAAGTTTGGAGGATATTCTGCTAGACGTTGAATACGTGATGAATAACACTGTACATAGAAGCGTGGGAGTAGCTCCCAGCGAATTGTTGTTTGGTGTCAGACAGAGGGGTAGGATGATCGACAGTTTGAAAGAGAGTCTTGAGGAAATAGTCAAGTTGCGGGAAAATTCGGATTTGAGTGTTAAGAGGATAGAAGCAGCGAAAAAACAAGGGCGGGTGCAGGAGTATAACGCACGGATATATGATGAGAGACGAAGAGCGCCGCATTCTTATGTCGTGGGTGACTACGTTATGGTTAAGAACTTCGTGAGCACGCCGGGAGCTCCAAAGAAACTAGTGCCAAAGTTCAGGGGGCCGTACAGAGTAAATCGGGTGATAGGTAATGATAGGTACGAGATTACGGACATAGAAGATTTTCAGATAAGCCAGATACCGTACAGAGGGACGTGGGAAGCGACGAATATGAGACCATACGCTAGAGGGCGTCCGACGAGAGCAACGACAAAGGCGCGTAATAGAGGGGGGGAAATGACGAGGCAACGCGTAAACGCGAATGCGAGAGAGTATCAAACGAGAGCTAAAACGAAAAGGAGTGCAATCGGGGCGAATGCAAGTCAGGATGGCCGAATTGTAGTAAGTAAGGATAGGTAGCTAGGAAAAACCCAGTGGCAACCCCTACGCGGGAATATTCTACATATTATTAATTACCTAAACCAACCTATACACCCATAGTTTAAGTATACGTTAAGTAAATCCACACTACTAACATACCATAAGCATATATATGTACTAACAACCATTGTTCGTAGAAAGGGATTGTAGCAATAAAGAGTCAGTTGTTGTTCGGACTTTAAGCGAACGTGTCGTGTTTTACTTGACTCCCATAAGAGATACCACAAAAATAAGTGATAATTTGTGAGGATACATATAACTTGTCACGCACCTCAACTGTGTCGTGAAAACAAATTAAAACTGATTAGTCTTCCACCCAACAGCGCCCATTTGACACAGCCACTTAATGTGGCATTTTTCCGCCCCTTAAAAATAGCCTGGCGAAAGGTGTTGGCAGATTGAAAGGAGACTCCCAAAGGTATTCGACATACCAACATTGAAAGGGAAGCTTTCCCACCAAAACTAACATATATGATGGATCTGATTTGCCCAAACGCTCCAGCAAATTTAATAGCTGGATTCCGGAAATGTCCTGCGGTCATAATACAGTACAATTAGAGTTCCTTTTAAAGCTCTAAAAGGAAAAAGGTTTTATTTTGTTGTTACAAAAAGACGAAAGAAAATTAACATTCCAGGTGGAAAAAGTGTATCTGTCCAAGGAGCAATGGTTGTTGAAGAGATTCCAACGAACGAGATCACTTTCATTGGATACAGGCAAAAGGATGATCAGTACCTACTTCTAGCTACAGGCCGGAATATTATGATGAAATTGATTTTCTTTCACTGCACTCAATTTGACAATTATGTGCTAATCGAAACTGGTTATGCACTGCTATACGAAAATACTTCAAGCATCTTCCATATCAAAAACTAAACTTATTTTCAAGACAAGAGAATTTATATCGACTCACTGCCAAAGAAAACGAAATTAAATGAAAAGACAAGCTGAAAACAAAGTATCAAAGCTTTGAATTGGAAATTTTGGCGATTAGGTATATATGCGCTAAAGAGATTTAGGATATCCCCCCCAGAAATATCGTGGCGAAATGGGGCATTTAGACTGCGTGAAATAGTTGAGATAGTAGTTTAAGCAATCAAACGCGCATCACACAATATGGGGTAGTAGTACCTACAACTTGCCAAGTATGATCTTTTCTATTTTCGAGTTGTAGTGTAAGCAGTCAAATGCTCATCATACACTATGGAGAAGCAGCACTATTTACCAAATAGTTGCGTGAAATAGTTGAGATAGTACAATATGGGGTAGTACTACAACTTGCCAAGTATGATCTTTTCTATTTTCGGGTTGTAGTGTAAGCAGTCAAACGCTAACCACACAATATGGGGTAGCAGCACTATTTACCAAATAGTTGCGTGAAATAGTGACACAACTATAAGATAGTAGTTTCGGCAATCAAACGCACATCACACAATATGGGGCAGTAGTACAACTTGTCAAGTATGATTTTTCTAGTTAAGGTTGTAGTGTAAGCAGTCAAACGCTCACCACACAATATGGGGTAGTAGCACTATTTACCAAATAGTTGCGTGAAATAGTTGATATAGTAGTTTTAACCATCAAATGCACATCACACAATATGGGGTAGCAGTACAACTTGCCAAGTATGATCTTTTTTATTTTCGGGTTTAGTGTAAGCAGTCAAATGCTTATCATACACTATGGGGAAGCAGCACTATTTACCAAATAGTTGCGTGAAATAGTTGATATAGTAGTTTTAACAATCAAATGCACATCACACAATATGGGGTAGCAGTACAACTTGCCAAGTATGATCTTTTTTATTTTCGGGTTTAGTGTAAGCAGTCAAACGCTCATCATACACTATGGGGAAGCAGCACTATTTACCAAATAGTTGCGTGAAATAGTTGATATAGTAGTTTTAACAATCAAATGCACATCACACAATATGGGGTAGCAGTACAACTTGCCAAGTATGATCTTTTTTATTTTCGGGTTTAGTGTAAGCAGTCAAATGCTCATCATACACTATGGGGAAGCAGCACTATTTACCAAATAGTTGCGTGAAATAGTTAAGATAGTAGTTTAAGCAATCAAACGCACATCACACAATATGGGGTAGTAGTACCTACAACTTGCCAAGTATGATCTTTTCTATTTTCGAGTTGTAGTGTAAGCAGTCAAATGCTCATCATACACTATGGAGAAGCAGCACTATTTACCAAATAGTTGCGTGAAATAGTTGAGATAGTACAATATGGGGTAGTACTACAACTTGCCAAGTATGATCTTTTCTATTTTCGGGTTGTAGTGTAAGCAGTCAAACGCTCACCACACAATATGGGGTAGCAGCACTATTTACCAAATAGTTGCGTGAAATAGTGACACAACTATAAGATAGTAGTTTTGGCAATCAAACGCACATCACACAATATGGGGCAGTAGTACAACTTGTCAAGTATGATTTTTCTAGTTTACGGTTGTAGTGTAAGCAGTCAAACGCTCACCACACAATATGGGGTAGTAACACTATTTACCAAATAGTTGCGTGAAATAGTTGATATAGTAGTTTTAACAATCAAATGCACATCACACAATATGGGGTAGCAGTACAACTTTCCAAGTATGATCTTTTTTATTTTCGGGTTTAGTGTAAGCAGTCAAATGCTCATCATACACTATGGGGAAGCAGCACTATTTACCAAATAGTTGCGTGAAATAGTTGAGATAGTAGTTTAAGCAATCAAACGCACATCACACAATATGGGGCAGTAGTACAACTTGTCAAGTATGATCTTTTCTATTTTCGGGTTGTAGTGTAAGCAGTCAAATGCTCATCATACACTATGGGGAAGCAGCACTATTTACCAAATAGTTGCGTGAAATAGTTGAGATAGTAGTTTAAGCAATCAAACGCACATCACACAATATGGGGTAGTAGTACAACTTGCCAAGTATGATCTTTTCTATTTTCGAGTTGTAGTGTAAGCAGTCAAATGCTCATCATACACTATGGAGAAGCAGCACTATTTACCAAATAGTTGCGTGAAATAGTTGAGATAGTAGTTTAAGCAATCAAACGCACATCACACAATATGGGGTAGTAGGGTAGGGCGGGGCTAGTTGGGCCACGGGGCAAGTAGGGCCACTCGAATAACTCAGAAACTAAAAGTCCGACATGAACACAATCAAACACAATCGAAGTGTGCTGATTAACCGCCACGTGCCAAACCACTTTCAGTTGCATTTTTACTTTCAAAGGAATAGGCCGTTCATATTTGTATTTTGAAGGGTAAAAAGTAAAAAAAAAAAGTTTATTCCTTTTCTTTCTTTTTTTGTGAAGCGGTGCGAATATCAGAATAAGGTAAACGTTTTTCACGTGTCCCGTTATTGTATTTTATTTTTTAAAGTGTGAAATTGAAGTGTTTTGTGTAGTTGTTCCATTGTGACACAAAATGTTCAACAAAGTCAGTGCGGGGTAAGTCGGACCGCCAGTGGTCCAACTTACCCCGCTAAATTCAAGACGTTGTTTTATTGTATTTTACCTACCTGTATTGTTTTGTGATTTTAGAATGCGGACCTACACTCGAAAAACTCAGAGAGCTTCTGCCTCTCAGGCATTGTTAAACCAGGCAGCAACTTCGGTTTTGTCTAAAGAGAAATCTTTCAGGCAAGCAGCGGCAACATTTGGAGTTTCAAGAACAACACTAAAAAGGTTTATAACCAAAAAAGCAGAGTCGCGAGAAATTCCTAGCATGGGCTACGTAGGCTCGAGGCAAGTTTTCGACGTTGAAAAAGAAGCATTATTAAAAGATTATTTGCTTAAAGCAGCTTCAATTTTTTATGGTTTAACGCCAAAAAATGTCCGTACTGTGGCAACACTGTAAAGCTTAAAAGAGAAAACAATGACAGCTGCCGGTAGCTGCCTTTTTGTGTCTCCCTTTTGATGTACTTTTATTATATTTTATAGAGTCAGTCTTTATTAGATACTCGAGCGGTGTACATTAATTATTAAGTCGTAGTCTGTAATAGTAATTCAGTCGAAATAAAGTGATAACTCTGAACCGAGTGTTTTAATTTTCTTAATCGGCAGTATTATTCATTCCTATACAAAAAGGAATGCTTAAAATAATCAGAAGTGGGATATCGTGAAATATCTACACCCCATCGCGAAAAAAAAAATATATATATATGTGGGATGGGGCCTAACTAGTACAACATCACCCTATAAAACGTTAACACCTTGACAAACGAGACAACAGACGAAACGAGCAGACAACAGACGAACAACGGACAATGAAAGAATACGCGTCCCTCTTATTTTACAAAAACCCACAGATAATTTTCATCTTGCGAGTAAGTAAGTGACAAGGGCAGAAACTGGATGGTCGCCACTGAGATAGTTTAAAAACTTTACTGTATGGATTTAGAATAAGTGATTTGTGGTAATAAAAAAAAAAAGTCTCACTAAAGACAAAATAGAGTTTGTTATTGTTTGAAAATTGGATAATTAAATCCTACATATATATACTTCAGAAGTGATAAAACAACAAAAGAAATAATAAAAAAAAAAAAAAAAGTGAACAAACAAAGTGCAGTGGAAAACGATCGAACATAGAAAAAAAAAACCCAACAACGATGACAGAGGTAGAAAAATGTAAAACATATACTTCTGCGCAGCTGAAAGCTTGGCTAGCAGACCTCGGAAAAAAAACAACGGGAAATAAAAGCGAGTTGGTGCTACGGTTGTTATCCATCCCGGAAAAAGAACGCGGTGAGTTCCCAGAGGCAAGTTACAACAAGCGCACACAAAGGGCAGATGGTGATGATGATGACTCGGACTCGGACGGATACGAAGATAGCATCGATGAAATAGCGACGACGCCAATAATGACACCGGGTGATGATGAGGTCATCCATACAAACAAAAAAAAGAACGACCAAACTAAAGAGAGACGTAACGAACGAGCAAAAGACAGCAATAAAGAAGGAGCTAATGATGATGATGACCATGAGAATGAGAGTGCTGATGAAGATACAAATGTACAGACAAACGAGCGAAACATGAAAAAAGAGTGGCTGCTAATGAAGAGAGAACTAGAAGTGATGAAAAGAGAAGTTGAGCTGCAAAGGAAAGAAAATGAAATGTTGAAAAAAGAGAGAGCAAACGAATACGTCAACAGTGGAATAAAAGATCTGCTTCCCGATTTCTCTGGGGAATGTTTCCACCACTGGGAAACCCAATTAAAAAATTTAATTGCGGCGTATAACCTTGACGACAAGAGTGCACGTATCATAATTTCGTGTCGACTCAAAGGTAACGCATTGAAATGGTTCCACTCGAGGACGGACCTGATGCAGGTTACAACCGAACAGCTGTTGAAGGAGATGGGATGTATGTTCGTCCATCAAGAGAGCCGGTTAACATTAAAAAGAACGTTCGAAGGAAGAAGGTGGTTGCCGACGGAGACGTTTCAACAATATCTCCATGAAAAAACGATTATGGCCAACAGATTGTCCATACAAGAAGATGAATTGTTGGACGGCCTCATAGAGGGAATTCCAGACATTCAGCTACGCTCACAGGCACGGATGCAGTGCTTTGCCAACGTTCACCAACTTCAAGAAGCATTCTCCAAAATCGAATTGCCAAAAATAAGGGCAATTCCATCAACATCGCGGCGTGCGGCGGCTGCAGAGGGACAGGAGTCCAGAATAATCAGATGCTTTAACTGCAACTCTCTCGGGCACATCTCTACAGAATGTCGTAAGGCTAAACGACAACCGGGAGCCTGTCATGTGTGCGCCGAGATGGGCCATTTCGCAGCAGAGTGTCCCAAAAGGAGGGTACCAGTGGTTCATCACATTGACCAGGCTAACGAGCAGAACGAATACGTAAGAAATTTAAAATATTATTTTAAAACAGATTATGTAACCTATGAATTATTATTAGGATCAGTTTTAGATACCGGCAGCCCCATAAGTTTTGTGCGCAGGCAGTTTATTCCTGATGAAGTTTTAAATCGTGTAAATGTATCTACATATAATATAGTCGGGATTAATAAAAGTCCACTAAAAATTAAAGGCTTTGTTAAATATTGTATTTTATTTGAAGAAGAGGGGATATGTTTAAATGTCTATGTAGTTGAAAACAGTACTATGCAATTCGCAGCTGTACTCGGTAGAGATTTTTTGAAACTTGCCAACTTAAGACTATGTAAAGATAAAGATACAATAAAGCAAATGATGGAAGGAGATTCATATACAAAAGAGTAAAAGAAAATGAAAATTATGTTAGATTACCTAATAACAATGAGTTGTCAAATGAATCAAAGGGGAGATTCATTGAATTGTATAAAAGTTATATGTACTGCAAAAGACCCGTATTGCCCGAGACCGAATTTAGTATGAAACTCAGGTTGACAAATGAAAAGCCTTTCCATTGCCCTCCTAGAAGGTTATCCTATGTAGAAAAAGAAAAGGTACAGAATATTTTAGATGAGTTGGTTCAGTCAGGAGTGATTAGATCTAGCAAGTCAGAGTACGCATCTCCTATTGTGTTGGTAAGGAAAAAGACTGGGGATATCCGACTATGCGTTGACTATCGAACTCTTAATAAAATTACTCTGAAAGATAACTACCCATTACCACTGATTGATGATTTACTTGATAGGCTAGCCAATAAAAAGGTCTTTTCACTTCTGGATTTGAAAAGTGCGTTTTACCATGTGAAAATGGAAGAGGAGTCAGTTAAATATACATCATTCGTAACTCCAATGGGGCAATTTGAATTTTTAAAGATGCCGTTTGGACTTAGGAATGCTCCTTCGACATTCCAACGGTTCATTAATGAGGTTTTCGAGGACCCCATTAGAATAGGGGAAATTGCGATTTATTTGGATGACATTATGATAGCCACAGAGTCGGTTAAAGACAACAAATTAGAACTGCGACGAGACAAGTGTCGGTTTTTGGAAACAGAGATTCGATATTTAGGATACACGATTTCAAAAGAAGGTATACGACCAGACGAAAAAGGAATTGAATCTGTGAAAAACTTTCCTATTCCACGCAACGTTAAGGAGGTGAATAGCTTTTTAGGTTTATGCTCATATTTTAGGAGGTTCATTAAGGGATTCTCTCTGTTAGCTGAACCTTTATATAAATTGATTCGAAAGGATGCTAAATTTAAATTCGAAGCAAATGCGATCAGTGCGTTCGAAGTTTTACAACAGAATTTGGTCGATTCGCCTATTTTAGCTATATATGATCCCCGAGACGAAACAGAACTCCACTGCGACGCTAGTTCGTTAGGATTCGGAGCAATGCTTTTACAAAAGAAAAATGATGGAAAGTTCCACCCAATCTTTTACTTTTCAAAACGAACGACAGATTGCGAATCCAAATACCATAGCTTCGAATTGGAGACTCTGGCTATTATTTACGCACTTAAGCGATTTAGGATATACTTACACGGTTTAAGGTTTAAGATAGTCACAGACTGTAATTCTCTAATGCTTACCTTGAATAAAAAAGAAATAAACCCTAGAATCGCCAGATGGGCCCTCGATTTGCAAAACTATGATTATGTTTTGGAACATAGAAGTGGAAGCAAAATGCAACATGTAGATGCACTTAGTCGTATCACTAATATATTGGTGCTAGAGGAGAACACGTTCGAACAAAATTTGTCAATTTGTCAAAACAAAGACGTAGAAATTCAAAAGATTAGAGCACGACTGCAGGAAAGAGAAGATAGTGTATATGAAATGCGAAATGGCTTAGTATATAGGAAGGTCGGGCAGAATATTCTCTTCTATGTGCCAAATACAATGGAAAGAAGTATATTGCATAAGTATCACGACGAAATGGGACATGTGGGGAGTGATAAGGTACTGGATGCCATAACGAAATCATATTGGTTTCCTAAAATGAGAAAGAAAATCCATGATTATATTAGAAATTGTTTAAAGTGTATAGTATTTTCGTCCAAGGCTGGCAAACACGAAGGACTTTTGCACAATATACCCAAGGGTAACACACCATTTGATACGATCCATGTGGATCATTTTGGCCCAATATCCCTGAAAGAAGCAAAGAAAAAATATGTTTTCTTGGTCATAGACGCGTTTTCAAAATTTACTAAATTATATGCCGTACGTTCCACTGGTACGAATGAAGTTCTAACTTGCTTGAAAGCTTATTTTTGTGCCTATAGCAGACCCAAAGTTATAGTGGCAGATAGAAGAAGTGCATTTACCTCGGGGGTTTTCGAGGATTTCCTAAAAGATAATAATATAAGACATGTTAAGATCGCCACCGGTTCACCTCAGGCAAATGGGCAGGTGGAACGCAGGTTGCTAGAAGCCTAGCGCCAATGCTTGCAAAAATGACAAGTGGCGGATCAATGTTTACATTGGATAAGATTTTGCCCACCATTGAGTTTGTAATGAACAACACTATCCACAAGAGTACGGGAACATGTGCAAGTCGGTTGCTTTTTGGAGTTAGGCAAAAGGGAGTAATAATAGATCAATTAAAAGAAGAATTAGAGGAAATAATCAATAATGAAGAAGATAGAGATTTGCTGGGTATACGAACAAGAGCAGCGGAAAAAATTATAAAAAACCAGGACTATAAAAAACAATTAGTAGATCAAAGACGGGTTTGCAAAAAATATAAATTAGGAGATTATGTCATGGTAAAGAACTTTGTTAGTCAACCAGGGGTATGTAAAAAGATGATTCCTAAATTTAAGGGACCCTACGAAGTTAATAAAGTTTTACCAAATGATCGATACTTATTAAAAGATGTGGAAGGATTTCAGTTAAGTCAAATACCTTATACAGGGATATGGGAAGTGGCGAATTTAAAACCATATATAGAATGTAATAAACGGTCTAAGGTCAATCGGGACGATTGTTTGTTAGGATGGCCGAATTGTGGCAACACTGTAAAGCTTAAAAGAGAAAACAATGACAGCTGCCGGTAGTAGGTCCCCACCCTTTTTGTGTCTCCCTTTTGATGTACTTTTATTATATTTTATAGAGTCAGTCTTTATTAGATACTCGAGCGGTGTACATTAATTATTAAGTCGTAGTCTGTAATAGTAATTCAGTCGAAATAAAGTGATAACTCTGAACCGTGTGTTTTAATTTTCTTAATCGGCAGTATTATTCATTCCTATACAAAAAGGAATGCTTAAAGTACACTTGCGTACAAATGTGCGATCAAATTCCAACTACGTTTTCCCGAAAGCTGGAACGAAAACAAAATGGCTGGTAAAGATTGGCTAACTGGATTTGTTAAAAGGAATCCCCAACTTTCAATCAGAAAGCCGGAAGCAACTAGTTTGGGTAGAGCCACGTCATTCAATAAGACGAACGTGGATTCTTTTTTCGACAAATTGAGTGACGTAATGGATCGATACAAGTTTAATGCTTCCAACATTTGGAATATAGATGAAACGGGCGTATCTACTGTTTGCAAACCCGGAAAAATTGTTGCGGCTAGGGGAAGAAAGAATATCGGATCAGTGACTTCGGGCGATCGTGGCACAAACGTAACATTAATCGTAGCTGTAATAGCGTCTGGCAGGGCAATACCAGCAATGTTTATTTTTCCCCGGAAAAATTATAAGCAACACTTTATTAACGGCGGTCCTCCAGATTGTATCGGATCTGCAAATTCGAGTGGTTGGGTCACCAATAAAGAGTTTTTTGATTTTATGGTTCATTTCATAAGACATGTGAAGTCGACTACGGAAAGCCCTATTTTGCCGGTTCTGGACAATCATTCCTCACACCTTTCCATTGAAACGCTTGAACTAGCCAAATCCAGCGGAATTATTATGCTATCCTTTCCCCCTCATTGTAGCCATAAACTACAACCTCTTGACGTTTCAGTTTTCGGGCCTTTTAAAAAAAATTTATCCGGGACACAAGACGCATGGCTTCGTAGCAATCCAGGAAGAACAATTTCAATCTACGACATCCCTCGAATCGTAGCTGACTCCCTTCCCTTAGCAACATCTCCATTGAACATCATCAATGGGTTCAAGAAGTCTGGAATATTTCCATTCAATAGGGAGATTTTTACTCCTAGCGATTTTGATCCATCATATGTAACTGATCGCCCAGATCCTGGTAAGTTTATTTATTTTCACTGGTTAACAAAATTTAAACTTAAATTTATTATTAAGGTCCGGCTGTTCCCATTGAGAGTCCAGAAGTGTTAACTACTCTGGAAACTGTGCCTCAAACTGCTGTTGCGAGCGCTGATGAGAATAACGAAGCTAATAATCCTTTGCCGTCCACATCTAAAGGATTTCATTCATTTTCGCCAGAAGTCGTTTTGCCGTTTCCGAAAGCAGGGCCCAGAAAGAAACTAACCACCAATAACCACCACTAACCACCAAGGAAAAGACGAGCTGCGATCCTAACGGACACCCCGGAAAAAGATGCTCTAGCTGAGGAACAGAAACGAATAAAGACGAAACCTAAAACTAGTCAAATGAAAAAAAAACAAATCAAGAAAAAAGTGATGCAAGAATCCAGCTCTGAGGAAGAAAAAGATCTTGATTGGTTTTGTCTTATATGTATGGAAGCATTTTCCAAAAGTTTACCCGGGGAGGAGTGGGAGGAGTGGGTGCAGTGTCACACTTGCCGAAAGTGGGCCCATTCAAAATGTACCAAAATAGGACAAGGAAGCATCTTTATTTGCATAAATTGCAATAGCGATTACGATTCATAATCTATGAAATAATATTTGCATTCGCGTTTAAATTTCCTTTATAGAACGCCATGAAGAGGTTTTTTTATTTTCGTTTTTTGAAGTTTATGTTGTTTTTTTTATTAAATTGATATTTTGAATAAAATTTAAAAAGAAATTATTGCATTTTTGTATTTTTTAGAAATTACTTTTCAGATTTTCAGGTATTGGTCCAACTAACCCCACTCACTGGTCCAACTTGCCCCGCTGGTGAGGCAAGTTGCACCACTTGGACTTGGTGTATTCGAGACAAAATAATTATTTAACTATTAGATAATTTGTTTTTTTTTTTTTAAATTTCATTAAAAAGTCGAAGTTTCAATATTTCTAATGACTTCAGTTTCATAGCTTAATTATGAACAGATTGGAAGTTATGAAGCGTCAAAAAAAAAGTGGTCCAACTATCCCCGCCCTACCCTACTACAACTTGCCAAGTATGATCTTTTCTATTTTCGGGTTGTAGTGTAAGCAGTCAAACGCTCACCACACAATATGGGGTAGCAGCACTATTTACCAAATAGTTGCGTGAAATAGTGACACAACTATAAGATAGTAGTTTTGGCAATCAAACGCACATCACACAATATGGGGCAGTAGTACAACTTGTCAAGTATGATTTTTCTAGTTTACGGTTGTAGTGTAAGCAGTCAAACGCTCACCACACAATATGGGGTAGTAACACTATTTACCAAATAGTTGCGTGAATTAGTTGATATAGTAGTTTTAACAATCAAATGCACATCACACAATATGGGGTAGCAGTACAACTTTCCAAGTATGATCTTTTTTATTTTCGGGTTTAGTGTAAGCAGTCAAATGCTCATCATACACTATGGGGAAGCAGCACTATTTACCAAATAGTTGCGTGAAATAGTTGAGATAGTAGTTTAAGCAATCAAACGCACATCACACAATATGGGGCAGTAGTACAACTTGTCAAGTATGATCTTTTCTATTTTCGGGTTGTAGTGTAAGCAGTCAAATGCTCATCATACACTATGGGGAAGCAGCACTATTTACCAAATAGTTGCGTGAAATAGTTGAGATAGTAGTTTAAGCAATCAAACGCACATCACACAATATGGGGCAGTAGTACAACTTTTCAAGTATGATCTTTTCGGGTTGTAGTGTGTACTGGTTGCTGAAAGAGAAAATCTGAAAGAAAAGATCTGAAAAGTTTTTTTTTCATACATGCACACTTTTTCCGTACCCGACTGTACTACGCGAAAAATTGCAGTCGGGAAAATCAGTGGAAAACTACCACAATACCCCTTTCAATCATACCACTGCGACAAATCAATTGTCCCAATAGCAAATTATCGCATACGCAGCGGTATCTTGTTTACTACAACAAGGTACAGCCGCGCACATTTTTTTTCTATATCCATAATACCATGCACTGCGTACGAAAATTCCATACCGCAGCGAGAATAATGTAACTCACATAGTTACATACTTATGCACCGTACCCCCCAATGCTCAGCCACAGGCAACGCAATGTGCTTGATCATCGGCAGATCGTATGGCTAACACACAAACAGGTGTAAAGCAGAGAGAACTTGCTTCGTGGCGAGGTAGGTATAACTATAGCTATGTGGGGTATAGCAGGAACGTGTAGGAGAAATAATGCCGCATCGTATGTTGATGTTGGCTTGGGTTGGGTTGTTTTTTTTTTTTTTTTTTTGTTGAGTGGGTATATAAGGTGGTGAGCATTTTTGCGCATCGCTTATTAGTCAGTCGATATTATTTAGTACTCAACACGTTAACTTATGAAGTAAGTTCAAGTTCTGATCTCGGTCGGTAGTCATTTTTGATACTCGCCGCGATGACATAATTAATTAAGTTTTGTTGTTCGATACAAATTATTCGATAGGCAAAGTATTATGCCTCGGGGAAATTAATAGTTTTTAAGTGATTTAAAAATATTTCGACTTCCGGATAATGAAATGGAACTTTTCCGAATATTTTTTATTATCATCATAAGTCGAAGTGCGCAATAAACGATTTTTTTTTAATTAACAAAGCATCAGAAGTGAACATTTTTCGTCAATTCTTTAATCAACCTCTATCGTCATATCGCAATAAGTCGTGGATCGCCATAAGCCGAACATTTTTATCAATAATATATCGTTTTAGTGTCGCCGTAAGTCGTTTATCGCAATAAGTCGAAGTGAACAATACAATCATATCTTTTACGTGTCGCAATAAGCTGAAAACCGCCATAAGCCGAAAATTTTAATCCGCATTTATATCGAATCATATCGCATTATGTCGCAAAACGCATAAACATAAAATTTGTATATCATAAACTACTTTTTATTGTGTCGCCATAAGCCGTATCAACGCTATAAGTCGAGATTGAACTTTAAACCCACTCTGTGTCGCCATAAGACGAATTAACGCAATAAGTCGAATTTCAACTTTAACAAATATCCTGTGAAGCTGAGCAGCTGAATCGAAGGACGATCCTAGGCTCATCATACGCAGTGAAGCTGGATTCTGATAATTTTTTTCTATATTGTGGCAACTCTGTATATCATGTAATTAATTTTAAGAGAAAGCGTAGTGAATATACACCACTGAGTGGCTGTGGGTGACAACGTATATCCGACCGCGACACATGTGGGAAACCCTCGGCATAAAAACGAAAAAACAAAATAAAACTATTTCGCACTTCCGGCAACGTTCAACGAGATTCCACAATGGCGACCATCGTAGCCATAATGCAATTTCGTTCCAATGTTCCACACCATGGAGAAACAAGATGGCGTTGTTAAACGTTTAGAATTATAGCACAATTTATAACAAACTCCTACATCCAGGATTTAATATAAATGCTTGCTTAATTAATAGCTCAGAACATGTCAAAAATCGCGACTTAAATTTTGAGGCATCATTCAGATTTTTCCCAACAAAATTCAGGCGGGTAGGAAGGTTTTTAGTTTGCGCGGTATGATCTTTCCCTAAGAGCGACAGAGACGACGGGTGTCGGTTGCGGTCGAGGCAATCTGATGACGAGGCACGACGAACAATGGAACAGACAGAAAGTTTTCGGATTTGATGGGGTGCGGTCGTGTTCGGACCAAATAAAAGTAATAAAATCTTTCGCGTAGTGGTGGCGTGGTGCGTCACGAAAAAGTTAAAATTCCGAGTGGAAATTTCGGTCATCGTATAAAGACCTCAAACAATAAAAAGAACTAATATCTGTGGCACAGTATTCCCCAGCTCAAAAGTATAAAAAGTGAAAAACCCACGTGTATCACGCGTCGTGCATCGTCCCGCCGCAACAAAAAAAAAATCGCCTATTTTTACCGAACCACGCCGTGTCCCCCAAGCCAGTCAAAAAACATCGTCGCCGAAAACGAAAACCTCGTCAAGCGTTCAAGCGTGGCAGTAGTCACCCTCGAACGAGTCTTCTAGCCATCCATCCCACTCGGATGCCGAAGTACGCATTAGCCAGTAAACCGCAGCTCTAGCTCTCGGCACATTAATCGCCGCAGTACCGACAGAAAAGTACCCAGCTTCGAATCAACCCATTTTCTTGTTGGCTCGTGCACGGGATTAGTCGAGACACGACCCAAACTGAAGTGTCCGAAACGAAGATCCAGCATTGACTCGACTTATCATCACCTTTCATCAAGTGCAACATTTCAGTATCCACACCCGGAGGTTTAGGTTTCTCTAATTGGCCCTAGAGGGCGCTGTCAGTAATTTTCTCATTTAAAGCCAAGTATTGGTAGATTTTTTTTTGATATAGTATTGTAAAACCTGTGTACGTTCATATGCAATTATTTTTTTTCCGCATCTAATCTAGTTCGGCACGTCAAGAGATATTTGGGAGTCGGACAGAATCCCGAAAAATGTAATCCCGAAAGCCCAAAATCCCGAAAATCCAAAATCCCGAAAGCCCAAAATCCCGAAAATCCAAAATCCCGAAAACCCACAATCCCGAAAAACCAAAATCCCGAAAAGCCACAATCCCGAAAATCCACAATCCGGAAAATCCAAAATTCCGAAAGGCCAAAATCCCGAAAGTGAAACTAAAAATTTTATTGTAGCAACTAAAATATAAGCTAACTAAGCTAACTAATAACTAATATAATATATAATATTTATTTAACAAAATAAACAAAATAACAAACTTCAATAAATAATACATAACAAAAACAGTTTAAGTCTTATTAACAAAAACATATAAAAAACGATCCATGACAAAACAATATCTAATACAAGTTCATATTGTACGCAATTAGAAAACTTATTTCAGAACGCTCGTTACGTTCCGCGTAAAATTTTGTAATTTTTTTTTTCTTCGTCACATAACGTTTTCTTAGTTGTTACATCTCACCGGCAATTAATTTAGCCAAACATGTTTTCACACGGATTTGCTCTTCACATAAAAGAGCAATCAGTGAATATACACCAATGTGTGAATGCCCTGCGAGAACTTTCAGCCGGCGGCGGAGCCACGCCTCTACGTTGTTCTGTGTCCGCGGCAGATTTTGTTTTAAAAGGTTACAAAAAGACCAAAAATTAGGGGAGTATGCAGGACTACCTGCAAGTCCGTAACGTTTTCTTTTTCTACTCACTTTGTATTACGATGTTCACTGGCTAAAATCTAGTCGGTCAGCTATCGCACTATATGAGATCAGCACAACTGAATGCACTGCGAATTGCAGCGCAGCATTACAGAACATTATTACGGTAAATGGAATGGACAAACACTTGTCTATTTTACATTCAAAACAAATTAAAGAATCCCGAAAACGAGATCCCGAAAAATTATATATTATATATTTGCGCAAATTTTTCATTTTATATAATTTTTCGGGATCTCGTTTTCGGAATTCTTTTTTCAGGATTTTGGCTTTTCGGGATTTTGGTTTTTCGGGATTTTGGTTTTTCTGGATTTTGGATTTTCGGGATTTTGGGTTTGCGGGATTTTGGATTTTCGGGATTTTGGTTTTCGGGATCGTGTCCCCAATCCGAGATATTTATAGTAAAGGAAACAGCAAGGGCGGATTGCGGTGCACCTCAACCCCCATCCTTTGGGCAACGAAGTAGTGATCTGTTATAAAACGGTAACCCTATGTAATGAGAGGGGTAAAGCTAGTATTAGACGATATGTTGAATCAGCATACGTATGCTGAAAATTGTGTTCCAATCACAACATATCGTGTAAAAAATAAATTTCTGTCATCAAGTTTGCACGATATGTTGTGATTGGAACACAATTTTCAGCATACGTATGCTGATTCAACATATCGTCTAATACTGGCTTAAGTCTAATTTTTATATTGCATTTGTACACAACGGGTTATATTAATTGTTGCAACGACCAGCAAAATTTCGCGGTAGAGTAAAGTAAACTTCAGTTGTATCTGTTTTTTTTTATATACGGCTAAGCGCCGCTAGATAATCTTTGAGCTTGATTTCGTTTTTGGTCCGGGACAATTCCTGGTAGTATCTTGTAGTAGGAAGATCGTTTTGTTACACCTCCCCGGGTCTTGAAAGTGTTAATTTATCTTCTCGTTATGAGTCATTAATATATGAAAAAACATACTGAAAACCGACGGATATTTCAATAATTGTCATAATTAGTAAGAATACCGCAAAGAAGCGAATTTTGGAAGTGAATTAATATATAAGGATCTGTTACCTTCATAAAGTATTACTTATTAAGGATATTAGTACTAAGAAATAAAGCTAATGTTATAAATGGAATCCAATCGATGTCTCGAGTTCTTCTTTGGGTCAGCCATAGTGCTCGATGCAGTGTAGTTTTGATAGGTAGCTAAGGCTAATGTTTTTTTTTTTTTTAAGTTGAATCTATCTCATCTCGGAAGATGAGTTCGGCGTAAGGTTTTCAGAAGGGATGTGACAGTTGACGGAAAGCGGAAAGCGAACGAAGCAATGCAGGTGAGGAGCCCTAGGGGCTAGTGAGATACACCTTAATATTAGGGGCCGTCGTAAATTGAGCGGCACGATGGCCAAGAACACTGATGTTCAGTCAGTTGTGGGGTGGGCCAGCTCTTGGAGAACATCAACATCTCTTTTCTCCATTCCAACCCAACGGGCTACGTTCTACTGGTTTTAGATTAGCTTAACTCGGGGCCAGCGGATTTTTGTTTTTAGACGGTTTTGGTTACTTCGGTTTTCTTTCAGGCATGTAAAAATATTGTAACCCAGTTCAGAGCTTATGGCAAGTTCCACACCCACCGTTGAGCTAGTGCGGGAGGTAGATATCATGCCTGAACCTTAAGCGTCTGGACACCCCTTCTATCAGTCTGCCCGGACTGACCCTACGGTGCCTGTGGCCTGGGGTCATATGGGTGGAGAGAGTTCGGTAGGAGTGGGATGTCGTTGATGGTAACGACCAGTGTGGGGGCATTAAGAGAGACTAACGACTTACAATATCTAAATAAGTCTTGTAGTGGTTATTTAACTTTAAATTATAATCTCTTTCGTAACTTTAAATTAAAGATTCTTTCGTAACTTTTAAATGATATCTCACTTCCATATTAACTTAGATAATATAATATGTGTTTACTATGCGGCTAGGTTCCTTTTTTCTTGTAAGCAAGTAATTTGATAAGTCTCAATAAAAGTTTATTCTTTCGTAACTTGGTATTGTTTTTTGGTTATTAATCATCACCAAGGTAATTCGCTAAATATTGGGTAAAATCATATATATGTGGGATGGGGCCAAACCTTAGGATATCACTCTACAAAACAAAACATAAAAGTACGGGACAAATATAACGCAACAGACCGACACACACATACGCAATACGCAACAAAGAACACAACATACATACTTCCCCTCAAAATCATTCGACCGACACAGTAAATACCTAAGTACCTCTAACATGCGTCCCTCTTCATTCCTTTTATTCATTGCATTCGCAATTCGCATTCTCAGAGCAGTTTTTCTTAAACCATTAACCGATACACACCAGCCACGGCGTCAACTAGAGCATAATTGTAGTTTGTTAACTAATAAAACGATCATAAAAGTTGTGATGATTGTCTGATTATGGCAAATCCATCTTGCTATAATTCCATCAGAACCAATATCGCACTGCACTCTACCTCTCATAAAAATGTTTCGTCAACTTCAGCGCTTCGCTTAAGCGCTACCTTTTATTTCGCCCATGCAAATGTGCACGCTGAACAGTGTCATTGTTCGGTGTGAACGAAACACATTCTGCGCAAATTCCGCGAGGCCACGCCATCTGCTTCCATCGTTCATCTTTCTTTCTACTTTTGACCACCAACCACGGCAGTTTTTATCACCACAGCAAAAGTGCTGAAAATTTACTTGTAGGGGAATAATCCTGGAGAATAATTAAATCAACGCTTTAATTTACACCAGGTATGTAACGAAGTGTAAATTTTAAGTAGAAAAGGAATAAAAGAATTTCGTATTATAGAGATTTTCCCCACGATGTATTGGTGATGTATATATATATATATATATATATGTATTTTTCTTCGTCACATGGAGACGTCCCAAAGGCATTGATGATCACGTGCATCCCCTAGTTTGATGCAAAATCATCATTTACACCGCTTTCCTGGTAACCAACCACCATTTACGGTTGAGTTCCAGATGTGCCCATCTGCGTTCCGGCTAGAATTACTTTCGCCGCATCGTAATAGTTTTTTTTTTTGTACTGTGTTCTTGTGCTAGTGCGTCCACTTTATGGCCAGTGTCTTTGCCATTGAGCAAGCACTGCGTTCCACACGGCCACCACAAAGTGTTGTAAGTGTTTTTTCATTTGTAGACTTAGTATAGAATCCTACATATATTGATCAAGTTGACAGGATGATACCTTATTACGGCATCCTTTAGGATATTAAGTTTTCTTTTCGCGTCATGGTTTTTAGTACTGAGCTACGTAACGTGGAGAATGCATTCGCCAACAGCAGCTCAGGTAAGTACCGAATTAAATATATTATATTATTTCGCCCTCAATATTGATTTATTTTTTGCTATAAACACTGTGAAGACAACTGCAGAGGTACCCTATAAAGTAGCTTCCCCTATCGACTGATAGGTGTAGTCGTGAGCGAAATGCTCAAATGTCATTGTAACCAGAAGAGGTTATGTTCGCTTCTTTTTCATTCAATTGGGTTTCCACGAGGCGCTAATTGTGCAGCCAAATCTGAAGTCAATTTCTAAAAAATTTAAAGTCAAAAGTGTATAGTTTTGCCTATTGTACTAATATTTAATTAATTAATTGAATTAATCCCGTGTAGGCTCGCATTATTACTTATAATATAAAATCTAATTCAGCCCATGTTGGCGTGCATTGAAAAGCATTTCTAATGGATCTATATGTATTTAATAAAGGTTTTGTAACTTGGCATCAAAAACACCACTTTGTTAATTGCCGGTTGACAAAAAGTCTCGGTTGCCGCCGAATTTGCTGCAACAAACACTTTGGCTAGATTTTAAGCGTATCTACCAATAGTATCTGGTTGATTTTGAACCATAATAATGCAAGCACTTTTTATCGAGTTAGATTCAAATTAACGTAACTAACTAATTAACGTAACAAAAACCCCAATGGGTAAAATTTTCTTGATTTGCTTCTCTAATATGAGAATTTCTTTTGCCTTTTAGTAGAGAATAAGTAAGTTAAAAGGTAAGATTTTTGAGATACATCAATACATACAATATAAGATACATTTAATTTGTTTTTTCTTGTTTTAATTTGAACCACCAACGATAAAGGGTTGTATTTTTTTTGTTTATATCAATAGACATGATTGTTTCCGGGAAATGAATCCCATAATTCGTTGATTATTTATTTGGATGTCTTGATAAAGAAGGAATAGTTAGCCTAGAGCTATTTGGGGTTCTCGCAGAACCAAAAGAGAATCATAGTAGGGTGGGTAAGAGACAAGTTGACCGCTCCATCCGGGTCTAACCGCGACGGTGAGTTGAGAAGGTAAGAAGGCAGAATGCAAAAATTAGGAAAATAAAACAATATAATCTGTGCACGTAATTTTATTTTTAGTAATGTCCATATGACCAGTCAGGTATCGAGCCACTTAGCCACTTGACAATCTTAAGAATCCCCCAGCCGTAGCTTATCCCGGGTTTGCACCAGGTTGGCACATAAGTTAAAATTCCGTGTTCGCTCGATGTATAAGGAATAGAGAAATCTTTGGTTGGACGCAGAGACGTTCATTATAAAGAATGAATAATCCATAGGTAGCCGCAACGTGATGCACTCAATCGAGGAATCCACATCATCTTTAACGTGATCTGTTCCGACATTATATTCTTTTTATTTCTCTCTTGCGCCCAACCCCTTATATTGATGTCGTATTTTAAAAGTAATATTACAAGTGTACGCAGTCAAATGCACATCATACAATATAGGGAAGCAGCACGATTGACCAAATAGTTGAGATGGTAGTTTTAGCAATCACACAATAGGGGGCAGTAGTACAACTTGTCAAGTATGATCTTTTCTATTTTCGGTTTGTAGTATAAGCAGTCAAACGCCCATCATACAATATGGGGAAGCAGCACTATTGACCAAATAGTTGCATGAAATAGTGACACAACTTTGAGATAGTAGTTTTAGCAATCAAACGCACATCACACAATATGGGGCAGTAGTACAACTTGTCAAGTATGATGTGCTCTATTTGAAAGATTTGCCGATCGGTGAAGAAAAGAGACAGGCGTTGCGAAAGACTAGGGTGCTTCGAAAAAAGACGTCGCGAAACAATTTGGGATTTTCCATCTCCACTTTCGAACATTTCGAAGTAAAAAAAACCAGGGCGTCGTATGCCAGGAAAGCAGATGCAGAAAAAGATGCCGGGATGGTCGTCTGACTAGAAGAATGTCTAGTTAAATGACTTAGTGAAAATGCATAGAGGACAAAATATACCAGTTGGAGGTTCTATGTTAAAGGAGAAAGCTCAGTCGTTTGCAACTGTGATAGGGATTCTAGGATTTACTGCTAGTGAAGGGCCAATTTTAAAAGCGCCACGGCCTAAAACATTTTTGCAGTAGGTATACTCGTAAAAGTTTTCTTTGGTTTTGTGTCAATAATTACAGTGCAACAGTACGTCGAACCTTTTAAATTATCATAAATTGTGCGCCAAACCTTGGCAACATAAGTGTCGTAAAATCATATTTTGTCCCGCGTTAGGATTGTTAAGAAAATAAATAAATTTGTTAAATAAATTAAACGGACATTTGGTGTTTCATTTGTAGAATGTTTAACCCTACGCCTACGATCAGTGATGGAACTTTGTAGCAATATATTAATTGTCCTAAATAAACATCTTCCCACATCGCTATTTCAGCTTGCCACTTCCAGCGTCAATGTCCAACACGTCCGATCCAAATAAACAATGTTATTTGGGCAACAAACTGCTCAAATCAGCTAAATAACTTACAATTCTGATGTTGTACGTATTCGGTATAAAGTAACTTGAGAACTTGCAGGAAATTCTCTCAGGTATTCTTTTCGATATTATTTTTGCTTTTTCTATTCGTTCGTTCAAAGTTGTGTTTCTGCTGCTGTACAGCATAGACAGTGAAACGAAGGCCAACATAACAGTTCTAACTGACATGGCCTGGAGAAATATATCTCAAACAACAATTTTTAACTGTTTTCAACAGAAAATGTGGAAAAAAAAATGGAAAATGTAGAAGACACACCGATTCAACAACAACCGGAACCATTTTTTCATTCCTGTTAGGACCTTCTTCCTGACCCGTTTGACTCTCGAGGACTACAAACATTTTGATGATGATGACGTGATGAAAGAGGTAATAGAGGTGAGCAAAGATTAGTTAAAGATTAATGTGTTGCTGTTCTCCCCCAACTACTCCGACATCGCTATAATTTTAACTTTGTAGGCGGCTAAAAGTAGTCATTAATAGTCTGTTTGACATTTATCGGGGTCTTTCTTCTTGAAGTTGTTTCGTAAGCAGAACAAAACTTCAGCATATATTTTTGAAGCAAGTGCTGAATGAAACTGCATTTAAGATAATTTAAACTAACGCATGCATAAAAAATTGTACGTCAGTCGGTTATAAAAAAAAATACTTCGGTACAATTACATAACTGGTTTGTAAAAATTTGGCAAGTATATTATACTGTACAAAATAAAAAGTCCACTAACCTTAATAAATTTGTTTAAAAACCAAAGGACTGTTTTGATTTGATTGTCTCTTAATGTTTTAAAGCAAATCGCCGCCTCTCCACTAGTTTCACATCCTTTACACACAGATCGTGTTTTGATCGCGCCGCAAACTTGATGACTGCTTGCGTCGATACTTGTGGGACATGCCGCAAATCCAACCACACCAACTTTTCACACTTGCTGAGATGGTCCAGAGAAAGCTCGGTGACTAATCGACATCCACTCAGATTAAGTTCGACAAGTGCGCTGATTGCACTCGAACATGTGCCAATTTGTGCTACACCTGCATCGGTGACCCTCTGGCAGGAAGATAAGTCCAAGTGAATTAATGACGGCACGCCTTGGGTGATGTAACGCAAGGCAACGTCCGAAATATCAGTGCCGGCGATTTTTAGCTTTTTCAAGTTTCTCAGTCGGGATTTGGAGTCGGTAAGTCCGGGGCGCGAATCTTTTGGTGGCGATAAAATATCACGAATCGCCGAATCGTTGAGTCCTCGCACAAAACTTAAATCCAGAATTTGCAGCGGCGGACAAAGGCATGTGTGTAGGGCCAGAACAGCTTGGATAGGGCAATTCTGCAGACTGAGGTTCTTCAACGCTGGCATACGCGCGATTATCCATGCCAATTGTCTTTTAGCTATCTGCGTCCAGTCGAGTATCAAGTGTTCTGGTTGACGGCGTACTATCGCCGTAAGCAGAGATGCTGACAGTTTGTGTTCGGCGCAGTTCATGCACTTCCAGAGGTCAGGATCTACGGAGACATTTGACCAGATCTTACACACCGAACTACAAGTCACCAACGATTCGGGAGGCAGAAACCGAAAAACGATCTTCAGGAGCGTGGCATCTAGAGCTAAGTTGGAAGGTGATTGTGGCGTAAGAGGCTGCAATGGAGCAGGTCGAACGACATATTGGGGCTTCTTAAGAACCCTTGTAGATGAATTGAGCATTTGCTGAGCCAACTGCGAGCGTATTGAATTTTTCTTACGTGGCTGCGAAGATGTGGTAGACGTAGCCGCTGCAGTAGGCGTCGTTGTTGACGGCGTTGATGTGGCCTCCAATGACTCCTGCTGGTGATTGTTATGGTCATGGGTACTACTGCTCACACTCGTTTCATCGCTTTTTCTTCGCTTTGTCGAACTAGGCGCCATATGACAATTGCTCCAGTCGGAATTGTGATGATCATTTGAGTCCGCTGCTCTAATTGCACTACTAGATGAGGAATAACCGCTTCCTTCCCCAATTGTTGATGCACGTTTGAGCTCTTTTTTGTTATTGCTGTTGGTTTCCATTTCGGATTCACTAGAGAATACGTAATCATGATGTGTGTTGTTGTTGGTGCTTGAATTAGATGCACCATTGTTTTCGTGGCAGTGCCTACCATCAGCGGTAGAGTTTGCATCGCTACTAACAGATATTCTGCGGACTTCCGATGACTTTTGACGAGCACGAAAGTGCCGTGGCTGCAAATAAATCAATTTTTGACATAAGGTCTGAGGAAATATTTCACAACTTACCTTATAGTCGGTGTTCTTGCCTGACTTACAGCAAGTTGGGCATTCCCAGCTATTCGGCAAATCTTCATTTATTACTCCCTTTACGTCTTCAGTCTGGCCATTACCTGCCGCACAGTCTGGATGTGCAATCTCATAGCATACAGAACACTCCATCAACGCAGAAGGTCCTTCCAATGCGGCCTGCAGCTTTGCTTGCGGTGACACGGGAGTTTGTCGCCACCCATCAAGGTGACAGTAAATGCATTGTGCTGTTACTGGGAGCATTGGAGAAAGGCATTGGCGCATCATACATGTTTGTTTCGCTCGACCTGGTCCTCCAAATTTAACCATGTCCAAGCAGAAACTACATTCTCCACAGTCAGATCGCTGACATGCAGCACAAACTTTGCAGCGAGTGCGACGTCTTCTTGGCTGACCGCCACCGGTAACATTTTGATTCGACTTGGAGTCGGTGGAACCACTTTGACTGGACGATGAATTGACTATCACGCCGCCACTAGCGTGGTTTAAACCTGCGCTGGTTGCTGTCGCGCTGGTAGTGGTGTATGGCAGATCTGATGTGACAAATGTGGCAGTGTTGCTATTATTTATAACAGAAGAAGCAGCAGCAGTTGAAGTAGCTGCAGCAGCGGCCGCAACTGCCGCAGTTATCATTTTCTTTGGAGGTTTCGTCTTCGAAATGGAAGGTGATATGAAATTCATTTCCTCAACGGATGGTGTACTTATACTGGCATAACTGCTACCACAACTAGAAACACCCAAGTTGTCGAAGTGGCCATTAGAAAAACCTTCCTCTTTACTGGGCACATCAATTGGCTTGTCCTCTTCAGAGGTCGCAGCAGAGTTAGAACACTCCGTCAGCTGAGCGTTTTCTTGAAGAAAACTCTCATTATTCCTCGCAATTTCTAGCTTAATTTGTTCCTTTACCTTCATTCGATCGTAAATCTGAAACAATGGTTGCATGTCACCAAGGGGTTTCAGCACAGGAACACCAGATATGGCCAACTCCGGTTTGTCTTTGCAGTGACGTTCAACTAAAGTACGTACATCCTTTATTAGCGCAACCGGATCTCGTACAAACTCCGGCACATTCTTCTTCTGTGGTGGCAAATCGTACAAATACATCACGATCTCCTTCAGACCGAACAGTTCGTAATGAGTCAGATGAATATGTGCTTTTTGTGTCATTTCCTCCTCACTTATAGACGGTTCTCCTTCAAGATGAGATCTGCCGAGCAGAGTGAACACATATCTCGCCAACACATACCACAACATTTCGGTGAAGAACGGATAGCGAAACTTTTGTGGCACTTTTGTACTGTCCTCGACCTGTGCGGTTTTAAGCTGCTTGACTATGCCAAAGGAATGTAAAAAATTACCACCAAACACAAGCGAATCTGTTGGCGTGTACACCGCATGTATCCACCCTGTCGGAATGAAAAACGTGTTTCCGGCTGTAAGGTAAACCCGAGCGCACTTCTCCACAGTATCGCCAAAAAATATATCCGACTGCTTACCAGACAGCACCCACTTTTCGTATAACTGCAGATTTTTCTCTGATGGCGGTATCAGCCAGAACACTTTGCTGCCCTTCAGTATGTGATACCACACCGAAGTGCCGCCGAAATCTATATGAAAGTCCGTGTAGCAGTTCTTCACCGACATCAGGCAGTACTTTTGAACTTTAGGGTACATCATTTCGCCCAGCACATTTGTGCCCTCCTTTTGTGCATCCTTGAGCTGTTTGGGCCATACAACATCGACCCAGTCTATTTGCCGGACAATGTCTGGGCTCTGAATAAAAGTATCCAAACGTGTGTGAGAAAACTCCAATGAGATCACATTGAGTAGCCTATTCTTCTCTGTGCTTTCATAGTAGTGCTCCCATTCCTTCATAGTCATCGTAAGATTTTTTTGCGTATTCACATCCATGACATCGAGCATACGTCGTGAGCCTACACATAGTCGAACATCATTCACTTCGAATTCCAGAGGCGAAGGCATGCGGATTCCCAAACCGGCTTTATCCCGAAATAGCAATGGTATATTAAAGCCATATTGTTGAAGGAAACTGCAAGAAAACATAAAATATATAATTTTAAGAAACACGAAACCAACAGCAACATGTGTGAAGAGTTAAAAAAAAAAAACAACGTACGCAACAGTCAAATCGGCACCTCTCATCTCCCGCACCATACCAGTTTGGGCAAATTTTGGAGACTCCAGCTTTTCAGCAACGCTGAATCCTCGAATCCCTTCTGCGTCATCGTCACCCAGTGCCCATTCTTCTAAGTAGAGCTTTCTCTGTTTTCTTTCGCGCTGTAAAAGAAATAGTGCAAACAAAAAATAGAATTGTTAAACTTGCTGAAATACTTTAAAGGGAAACAAATGGGTTCTTTTTAATGTACATACTACGAACTAAAGAACTAAACCGTAACTCTTGTGCGTCTTGTGAACCGCACTGTAAAACAAAGCTTTTTATTAATTTACTAGCTGACCCGGCAAACGTTGTACTGCCTAAAATAGTTATTATAAATATTTCAAGATTTATTTTGATATTGTTGTTCAATTATTTTATTTAATAGGAATGAAGGCGCATAGCTTCAGTGGTTCAGTTTATCGGAATTACATACGCACCAACGTTTTTGTATAATACAGCTGTACCCGCCCAGCTTTGCCTGTGCACAGAAATTGTATTGCTTAGGGTTAGGTCTTAGATAACAATGTTCTTTCGTAAAATGCGAAATATGAGAATTAATCGATTTTCGGGAATTTTCCTTCTGCGTAAACCTGAAATACAGCAATACGAACAAAACAAAAAATGAATCAAGACAATCGGCGCAGCGGTTATCGAGATATAACGCCATCGAGTTTCACCCCATAGAAGATGTTTTTTTTGTATAGGAGGTATACGATTGTGAATGTTTTTTTTTTTTTTGTATGTGAAGTGCCGCGCACCTTTGACCAATTTTGACCAATCTTCACAGGACCACTCTAAGGTCAATAACTAAGATTATCTGTAAGTTTGAGCTCAATCGATTTGTTGGTTTTCGAGATATACGAATGAAGTTTTTTTTTTTTTGTATGGGCGATGCCACACCCCTTTGTCCAATTTTAACCAAACTTCACAGAAATCATATATGGACCAATACCAGAGATGTGTGAAAGTTTCGTTAAAATCGGTTAATGCGTTAAGGCGTGAATCGACGACAAACATTTTAAGGCTCAATTTTTATATATATAATAATATAGATAGATTTAAATTTTAGAATACAATTTTAACTATTAAAAAACATGAATCTCCTTTTTATTTTAAGATTTTCAGTTTTATTTATTTTAATCAATAATCAAGAAATCAATAAGAAACACACTCAAAAAAAATATATACTTTTGACCGACATAGCACATTTTCAATACCAACCTGACGATGATAAAAAGAAGTCCACTCACAAAATTTCATTCGCCTAGGGGCGAATATATTTTATGGGGTCTATGGTGACTCCTTCTTGGCGTTATAAATTGAATATAGTATACCTTCCCGTGGAGGGTATAATAATAGCAAAATTCGATTTCGATTTTCCGAAATGGTGAATTCATTTCTTTTGATTGGAAATCAAATTGTGAATCAGCCATAAATGTAAACAGTTTTCTGGCACTCAATCGTTTCTCGCATCGCATTGCTTTCTCGCGCCACTGTGGCCGCTGCCAATTTTAGTACATAATATACCTAACGAAGAATTTATTATATTGGGTCGTATGAATAAAAACTAGCATTTGCTTTAAGTAAAAGGTGGTAGCAAAGTAAAAGCACTTAGCAATTGCTTTGAATCGGTATGAATAAAAACTTACTTTGCTAAAGTAAGTTCGAAAATTCGAACAAAGCATTTACTTCACTGCATGTGTCCTTCCCTTGCAGTTTCTGTCAAAATTTGAATTTGAATTTGAATTTTAGAATTAAAAAAACAATTTTTGAGGAAAAATAAACAAATGATAAAGTAATTTAATAAAAAAAATGCACATAAATACGGAAAAAAAAAAAAAGTTAAATCTATGATGAAGAAGAGTATTTGGAAGAGCTTACTGGTACGCATAAGTGCATAACCTATATTCGATTACAAATTAATTGCTCTGCAGCTGACGATGAGGAATTTCCATCTACTTCTATCTCCAATAGTGATCAAATAGTGGTATTCGTGCAAACGTCAGAAGCAGTAGGAATGATTTAATTTTCTGGATATTTGAAGGAACACCACCCCGCGTCTCCAGATTTTCTTCTAAAAGTAATCTACATTTCGACGCGTGAAACGATACAGTTGCTTAAAGTTGTTATCGTAACCAATTCTTCTTAGCTTATACTGTTTTTTTTTCACGAACGTTAGCAACAGTAGGGAAAACAGCTAAAATGTGCAACTTATCGCATCCATTTTTGTTTCTTTCACAAGCAAAAATTATTTTAACTTATGTATTTATAAAAAAACACTGCAACTCACAAGGCTAGACTGTTTTTGCAAAAAAAATGTGCGCGCAAAATATTTAGCAAATGCTCTGAGTCAACAAAATAGCAGACTCGGAATTTTCGTAGCAATTGCTTTGTCTTCCACGTTTTATTCATACCAATCTGAGTAAAAGGTCGGTGGCGCCGCTTTTCGAAGATGTCAAAAGTTGGAGTTAACTCAAATCAGTTTTTATTCATACGAAACTTAGCAATTGCTTCGATTTTGACATTTAGTCTGAGTAAAAGCAATTGCTACGTTTTATTCATACGACCCATTATGTGGCCGTGGGTACATGTCATAACGCCCTGGGGCGGTAAAATTAAAATTTCAAATTAACCGTCAAAGAAATTTGTTGAGTAAAAACTAGTAATGCTGATTTATATTCGCCAAAAAAAAAACACTTTTTCTTGTCCGAGATCACTTTTTTCGTTCGTTTGGTACAAAAAAAAATCAATCTTTTTCAGATACGACATACGAGAGCACTTTTGCGAACCTAGATTTTTTCTCAGAGTCGCTCGAAATTTACCAATACAGTAACATATGATTTGACATTTCGCGTTTGTTTGTTTACGTTTTTCGGAAAGTCTTTTGCCGAAAAAGTTAGAACTAGTGAAAAACCATATTAAAATAAATAATTTAAACAAAAATTTGGATAAATATGGAACAAATATTAGATATGTTATTTTCATATTCATGATGTGCCACATCTTCATCGTCCTCGTCGTCGTCTTGGGATAATACTGGTTCGTCTTCTTCATACCAGCATTTCTCCAAATGCAAGCATCGCGTTTGCAATTTTGTGGAAGACGTGGTGAACATATATTCGGAAATAATTATAATAATTATAAAAGATATCTCATAATATTCTTTTATAATTATTTGAAAATGTATGTAAAACTTGCAAGTTGCAACCACTCTACGAAATACTCAGAATACTTTTTTTGTTCGATTGGCCAGACGAAATCTGACATCTGAAACAGAAATCTGAGATTGCCAATCGAAATTAGCATAAGATTCCTATCTTGCTCTCTCGATGCCGCTCTATTTTACGAATTTTTCAAGTTAGGTAAAAATTCGTAAGAATTAGTAATAATTCGTAAGATTTAAAAGTAAAGGAACAGACCTAATTTTTAATTAAAAAAAATAACAGCAAAATTTGGATTTCAAAAATCAAATTGATAAATTTTTGCACATCTCTATTTTCAGACATGATTGTAGAGGCCGAAATGCACATTGAACTTTTAAGCAGTCTTAAATTCTGGGTATAGTTTGTACTGATGCATGTGATTCGGTAGATTGTACTTTTCTTATAAAATTGTATGAGCTCCTGCTCAATAACAAAAGCATTGTCTGTGCCAGTTCCAATTTGATTTTTAAAATTTTTAACTTTGTAGTATTGCTTAACATTGTTCTGCTATATCGCTGCCATATATAATAAAAATTGTTGAATCAATTTAATTCGAAACTAATGCGTAGATATAGTGACTGTCACTAAAGAGATGCAGTAGTAATATATAAGAAAGAGATAGCCAATAATTTGAACTCTAACCGGGGATTCACATGAATTGTAGCTGTAGGGCGATGCAAGGTTAAAGTTTAGTACCTACTATTATTTCCGAATGAAGCTTCCGTATAAGATTTATTTTAATAAAAAGCGTTAGAAATTCTGCCAGGAGCTACAACTTTTTAACGCGCGATGAATACATTAAAAAAGCGCCAGATCTATCGCAGAAAGCGCTAAACTGACAGCACTTTTTTTTTCTTTTTCGGTGAGTGATTCTAAGTCTGTTCTGACTAGGACTACTCGCGTCAGAGATGAGAATTTACTTCATATGTAGTAGATCTATTTGATTTGTTATTGTTTCTGCTTCGTAACAACTTATTTCTACTTCGTTCAGTGAAGGTTCAATAGATACAAAATATATCAGTGGCGTGGCGTCCATTTCCGTCCGTTTCCTACTGAGTTACCTTTTAAGAATTTCAGTTTAAGCTACACAACAATGTTTACTAAAACCGAGCAAAATAAAACCCACGGCCACGGGATAAACTGAATAATACGTATCTATTCACCTGCGCAAACTACACGCCGCTGCGACGTCAATTGAACTTTATTTTCAAGCACACACGGAAACACACACCCTTCGCTTCATTTTCATTAGTATTATATCTGCCCACACACTCCGAGCATAACCCAAAGCTAAAATAACCCGAAATATGTCGGGTTATAAAATCTCTCACTGGATAGAAAAAATTTGTCTCCTTTCTCTTTTGTACACTTGCGATTTTCTGAGTTTGGTCCTCTCTGTTCAACGCCCTCTTTCTTATGCAAAAAAATGTCTGTTTGACTAGTTTGGTGTGGGCGCTCTCATTTGATTACATGTGTTTCTCGCCTAAACATGCCTTAACTGTTTGATAGGCTTTTTGCCTAACTCGATTGTTTTGCTTAAAATGCTTTATTGCTTATTTCGGTGTACGTTACTCCATAAGCACACGTGTAATGTTTGACGTTAGGCAGTAGAACAAAACGTTTTTGATTTCTTGCTTTGTTTTGCCTTATTCAGTGTGGGCACTCGTATTTAAACGTGTGTATTTAAATATCAAAAACACACAGAAAATCAGTTTTGTTTGTTTAAGGCGTTTTGTTCAGCCTAAGGCTGAAAACAACCGGATAAGGCAAAACGTGTTTTCCTGTTTCGTGAAACAAGAGAACACGGTTTCTTATGAGACAATACACACCAGAGCAAACGAAACAAAACATACGTTTATGTTTTGAAGCGTTTCGGTTGCGGTTGTCGAAAATACATGCCATTGTATACGAGCAACACACACCGAATGCAACAAAACTGTTTCGAATCAGCGTCGTTGTCGATAATTGCATACTTTCTCATGGCGCAACACACACCAAATGAAACGAAACATAAAAACCAAAGCAAAACAGAAAAACATGTTTCGTTGCCGAAAGTTGACCTCTTGTTTTTGCAAAACAAAATTTTGATTCCGTTTTTTTATTATTTCTTCTTTCATTGCACCTTTCAGCTTTATTTGCTTCTATGTTTATTCAGTGCCCAAATTTTAAAAAATATGGACATAGATCGAGAAAATTTGACTTTTTTAATTGATGTCAACGCGAGCAAGCCGCACTTTTCCAAAACTAAATGGCGCTTCAGAGCGTTGGCGCGTTGAGAGATTAGAGTAGGAGAGATTGAAAGTTCTGTTTGGTTTATGTTGCGTACGTACGTTATGTACGAATTCAGAGCAGAATGCAACTACTCCTTTTTGCTTTTGTTATGTTAATGCACGAATTAAGAGGAAATTTGTTCAAAATAGTAAAAAAAAAAAAATGCATAAATAAATATCAATAAAATGTATTTTCACTTTTATTTGCGTGGAATATTTTTGTGGAAGAATTGCCTGTGCATTCAATGTAGGTACACAGTTGCATGCCTTCACATGAAAGGCGTTTCCGGCGAGACAGGTAGATTTTTAGTTTAGTTGAGAAAATATGGGTAAATTACATCGAAAATCCCTTCCCTTAAAATTGTGAATTGATTACTAATATTTCTTGTAAAACGATTTAAGTGAGCAATATTATCAAATAGACAATGCATATTGAAAGGATTTTATGACCTAATTAGGGTAATTTTTTTGCTATATTTCCGCGAAGATCTTCGCTGTCTTGTCCAGACATTTTTTTATGTTCCTATGTACGGAATTTCGATTTATACGGATGGTTCCAAAACTAAGGAGGGTACAGGGTCAGGTATATACTCTAGGGATATAGACCTACACGTGTCTTTAAGACTTCCGGATACATGCAGTGCGTTCCAGGCAGAAGTTCTGGTCGTGCTCAAAGCGGCGTATCTACTTGATATGGGATCAATATCCAACAAGAATATCTACATTGATAGTCAGGCTGCGCTAAAGGCGCTAGAGTCCTTCATCATCAAATCTGAACTAGTCAGGAGCTGCCGCACAATGCTCAGAGCATTATGCGCACAGAACCGAGTCAGATTGTGTTGGGTGCCCGGACACTGCGATATTGAGGGCAACGAAAGGGCTGATGTTCTGGCCAAAACCGGAGCAGAGCTTCCACCTAATGAAACAATTGAGGGTATACGACCACCAATAGCCGTGGCCAAGAGAATTATTCTCGAGAATACTAAAAATAGGGCAGATTAGATATGGGCGGATATAGTAGGGCACAGGGTCTCAAAGGCTCTGTGGCCTAAGCTAGATCGGAAAAAATCGGCTGAACTACTTAAGCTTAGTAGACCGAGGCTACGGATGGCAGTAGGTGTGCTCTCCGGGCACTGTCTTCTAAAGAAGCACGCTAAGAGAATAGGTCTAACAGATACGGACATATGCAGGTATTGCGAAGACTTACATGTCGCAGAGGATATAACTCATCTCCTCTGTGAATGTCAAGCTATTGCACGGTACAGGAGGAAATACCTTGGCAGGTACTTCTTTGATAACTTGGAGGAGGTTGGCCTCGGAAACAAAATTGCAACAATTTTCAGATTCTGTAGGGAAATTAATTGTTTGGGCGAAGTGGTTTAGGTTTTTTTTTTGACCGTTAAGGTTCCCCAGGGATGGCGATGGGTCCAATATGGTGCCTAGTCCTATGTGATGAACTCACACCCTATTCAACCTAACCTAACCTAACCTATGTACGGACTTCAAACCCTACCAGCCGAGTGAGTTCAAATTTATAGGGAATCTTCGATATCTATTGGCCAGAGAATTCCCGTGAAGTTGGGTCAAAGTCGGACAAAGGTGCGCATATTCATGTGCATTGTCCCGATGGACAATAAAAAATATATCTAAGCAATGCAATTCATTGGCACGAGCAAACCTGGGCGGGTAAACCAAGGAATAAAATAATACCTATCATTTGCACATCGCAGGAAATTAGATTTACCCTCAACTAGAAAAAGAAACTATAAATATTCTAAACAAAAATGTTTATCTCGTTAATAAATTGTATGAAGAATAGAGTAGTTTCAGACAAAATTGAAATATCAAAAGCGTGTACATAACATTTGTGTACATATTTTTTTTATCAACAATCTAAAGAAATCACTAGTAGCATTACAACCGAAATAATATTCGTCATTTTCACACAGTAAAATAATTAATTTGTATTGAAAAAATCTCATAGGCTACTAAAAACGAGTAGGTACGTATATACCTAAGTGAATCCATGCAACTCCAACAATGAACGGCATATGCTCTAACACTTTAAATATTATCAAATCGAACAAACCAAACCGAAAGGAAACGTCAAAGCCGTCCAACGCCACTGAAAGTAGAAAGTTGCTCTACTTGGGCGCCGCGTTGAACTTTACGATATTTACGATCTCAACGCGACCCGAAGCCTGAAGCCGCATTTTGGCTTGCACCATATGAAAGCATTGGTTCTACTCTATCTGTCAACGCACGCACGCCGCAAAATGCCATTGTGGCTTGGCCATTAGATTATATGGGTGCACCCAACACTCTCTACTACATAGTTGCTTCCTTTTGCTCAATTGCTTGAAAATTGAAAACAAGTTTGGTACGTACAACTTTACAGGTAAGGTACTAATTGCAAGTCCCAACTCGCAAATTCCATTTTGTTTTATTTCAACGCACACCAACCGAAACAAGAAAACAAACAGTTTTTTTTTGTTACATTCTGTTTCTCTTGGTGTGTGTTCAAATAAAAAACGTTTTCTTGATTTAAGAATCAAAAACGTTTTGCTTTATCCGGTATGTTTTCAGCCTAAGTGAGAAATCAAGTGTTTTGAGTCTTGGATATGATCTTCGCACATAAATACGTTTGAGGAAATGTTTCAAAGAGTAAGTAGATGATTTGCTGAACCTCCACAAAAACTCCGAATGCTCCAATTTAACACTCATTTCAAGAAATTTTATGTAGAAATAAAGGACAATATTATAAGACAAGATATAAATCTTGTTTACACGCAATTATTATTATTATTATTATAACTTTATTAGCTTATAAATAAATTACAAAACTAATACTATAATTAGTACAGCACTAGCTACCAAGGCTTTCGGCTATTTAAAAAATAAAAATAAAAATAAAAAACAATTGTTGTACAAGAATTGGGGAATATAGGTAAGGTATGAATGAATTTATATACATATTTTAATAGTTGTGTAGTGATGGGAATATTCCCTCCAGCTTTTCAATTTCTTGTCGTTCCAGAAGTGATGTATGTTTTTTTTTTTTTGTATGTAACTGGATTGAACGTAAGGTGAGCAGGGGAACACCACAAGGTGGGGTTCTCTCACCGCTCATCTGGCTCCTTGTAGTAGACGAACTGCTGAAAATACTGGAAAAGGAAGGCTTCATTGTGAGCGCATACGCAGACGATGTAGTAATTCTAGTCCCAGGTAAGTTCACTCCAGTTCTCAGCGAACGACTCAGTTACGCACTCCTATTAGTTAACAACTGGGTCGAAGGGCGAGGACTGGGTGTAAACCCATCATAGACAGAGATCATGCTGTTTACGAGAAGGAGAGTAATTCCCCCATTTAATCCACCAAGGATGGGTGGGGTGAACCTAACAATATCAAAAACAGCAAGATACCTGGGCATAATCCTGGATTCCAAGCTCAGCTGGAAGGAAAACATAGAGGATCGCATCGAATGCTGTAGAAGAGCATTCGGCAACACATGGGGTTTCAGGCCGCACGTGGTACACTGGTTGTATACCGCGATAGTGCGGCCCATCCTAACATATGGTACAATCGTGTGGTGGAAGGCCATAGAGAAAAAATACCATCTCTCAAGCCTCACTAAAGTCCAAAGGGCGGCATGCATTGGGATAACGGGTTCACTACGAACAACACCCACCGCAGCAATGGAGGTGATGCTAAACCTCACCCCTCTGGATATTTACTGTAGCAGTAGAGCGGTCAAAACCGCAATCAGACTAAGAGAGTCTGGAATATGGTCATCCAAATCCTATGGGCACGCGTCCATCGAAGCACAATGGAGCACGGCGAAGGAGAAGATAACCACAGACTATCTACCACCCACACTCGCTTTTGAAAGGAGATTCACAACCAGAATTCCGGACAGAAGTGAATGGGAGCATAATGCAGTTACAGAAGAAGGGGAGATAGCCCTCTATACCGATGGTTCTAAGATGGATGTTGGTACGGGCGCGGGCATCTTCAGCGAAACACTAAACCTGCGAGAATCATTCCGGATCAACGATGACTGTAGTGTGTTTCAAGCGGAAATTGCTGCTATAACCCTAGAGGCAAAGGACCTAATGAGACGACATATCGCCGATAAACAAGTCACTATATACTCTGACAGCCAAGCGGCCATAAAAGCCATGGAGTCAGTCGTGGTGAAGTCGAGGGCAGTAAGTCATTGCAAGAAATACCTGGACGAACTATCGCAAGCCAACACGGTGACCCTATGCTGGGTACCGGGGCATATGGATATTCCGGGTAATGAAGAGGCGGATGAGACTGCAAGGAACGGGTCGAAGATGCATGCATCAATGGCCCTAAAATCTGTAAAAACTCCGCTAAGCACGGTTGCTAGGAAGATTGACATTGAATCCTTGAGTAGAACAAATCTACGCTGGACCAATCTCAATACCTGCAGGCATGCAAAAGAATTATGGCCAGAAGTGAGCAAAAAGAGATCCAAATTCATGATCGGACTTAGCCGCAAAGATATCCGCATACTCACGGGGGTCATTACTGGACACTGTGCGATAGGGGTACACGCGAAAAGGCTGGGCATACTGCATAATGACTTTTGCAGAAGCTGCAGAGACGTTGAAGAAATAGAATCTGTTCGTCATCTGCTTTGCGAATGCCCAGCCCTTAAAAACAGTAGACAGAAGATTCTCAACAGCTTGTTCTTCGATGAGCTAGGAGATCTGGAGAATGTTGATCTTAAAGAACTCCTGATATTCATACTCAAATCGGGGTGGTTCCAGTAGGTCAACAAACTCCAAAACCCTTCGGTTACTCCTAGGACAAGCCGGAAATCCGGACACGAGAGCTTGCGATTGCCTGTGATTAATACTAAAATACAGGATAAATTAATACTAAATCTAGGCGACTCAAACAAATCGGTATATTATTTGTCTCCAACAGGTATGAAATGGAAGGTTCCCGTGACTGGACACAATGGACCCAACTGCTGGTCTAAGTGAAGCTGTGGCAGCCGCCACAAGAGCACCCAATTACCTACCTACCTACCATGTTCTTTTTGATGTCGTTTTTGTTAAAGGTCCAATATGTGAGAAGAGGTTCTTTAACCGCAGATTTGGCTGCAGTATCCGCGTCTTCATTGCCTTTGATCCCCACATGACCCGGTACCCATAGCAGCTTTATATTATGATGTTTTTCTATTAATTTGTTCCGTATGGATTCAATAATTGGTGTTTTGTTATTGACGTTCATTATTGCTGAAAGCACTGAAAAGCTGTCGGTGCAAATAATTAAGTTTTTTGTGCATGCTAGAAGGTTTATAGCTTCCATGATTGCAATGGCTTCAGATGAGAACACGCAATTATTTTTTTTGATCTATTGAACAAATCGAAATGTGAAAGTTTTGCACAATTGAATCAAGATGAAAAAAATATCTTCATTAATTTAATTTCTTCCTGGAGTTTTGAATTATATGGCTTTAAGAAATTAACTGAAGATTTTGTATACTGTAAATTGTAATGACTATAGTTACAATTAAAAATGGTAAATTTTACGCAGAAAATTGTAAATATTACAATTTGTTTCTGTGAGTGCCAGCACGATAAAAAAACATAAAAACACAAATTTTCAAAAAGAAATAAAATAGTAAAACTAAAAAAATTGCAATTGAAATAGTAAATTAACCAAATTTGCTATTTAAATTGTAAAAAGATGGTTTTACAATTCGGACAGTAAAGCCTTTACAATTTTTTTCTGTGAGTGTAGATACTATACATCCTCTCTTCGTCATTTTGATATTTTTCGACTTAGACTTACTATTTAAAATTATTCACACCATGCCACTGTAATATATACATACATATGTATATCATTTTAAATAGACGAGAAAATTAAAGCCACTTATAAACTGAATGCACTCAACGCAAAAATCACCTACCTTCAATATATTATAGATATAATTCTTCTGTACGTGTGTCGTAATCGAACTCCTCCTAAACGGCTGGACCGATTTTGATGAAATTTTGTGTGTGGGTTTGAGTGGGTCCAAGGATGGTTTAGATTCATTCATCACATTTGGTGAAAATCGGACAAAAGGGCGTTGCACTTCCCATACGAAAAAAACAAAAAATTGTATATCTAGAAAACTACCGATCTGATTGAACTCAAATTTTAAGAAAATATTTGTTATTGGCCCATAGGTGTTTGATCAAAATTGGACAAAGGGGCGTGGTACCTCCCGTATAAAAATTATACATTTTAAATTCTATTTCTCAACACCCATGGGAGCTAAAGTTGTAAATACATTTCATACGCTATTCTTCGACGGTCATGGGAAAAATATATCTATACAATACAATACAATTCGTGGGTACACGTCTGAAGAAATATCGATCAAAGCCTTTTAATTTTTAATTTTAATTTTAATTTTAGTTTTAATTTGATTTATTTATTTGGCACAAGACATAAAAAAATATTATCAGATGAGATTTATAATTCAATCTTTAACAAGCCTTCTCTGCTTGATGCTTAACCATTTTAGTGTATTTAGCATATGCAAGGTTAATTTTAAACGGTGCATTTTTAAAATTCAACGCATGTCTTTGTTTTGCAGTTTTTGTAATCTGCTCATAATCCCAGACAGATATTGAAGAACTAGGTACCGTTGAGCAGTATTCTAAATTCGATTTATTATTATATTATAAACCTTTTGCAATCATAAGTGTACGTTCATATCGCACTCTTTTAAAGAAACTGATTTCATTCGACACTTTTTTACGTAAATAATTTTAACTTATCTATTCATTTTAATGCAATCATTTAACGGTTACAAATCGGGTTAAATTTTCTTTGAGCCGGGTAACATTTTGAAATTGTGTGAAACTGTTGGATTTCAGCAAAAAATATATGAACAGCTGATTTGTGCTCGAATAAATCTGACAATTTTGCGAAATTCGTACAAGATTTGACTTCCATTGTACTAGAATTTGTACTAAAGCCGTGTTTAGTAAACCCTTCGATTAAATTGGTTATTGGTAGGGCAAAAATTAAAATTAATTTTGTAGAGGTAGAGTGCAGTTTGTGAGAGTACAGGGGGCGAGGTCGCCGTCGCTGCTTTGTCGTTTGCCGCTTCTCGACTTACACACTGCAGAAGCGGAGGTGCTCTACGTGCTGCAGGTATAAGAGGAGGCTGGTGGAAAAAGAACGAGGGGACGATGCGAGGGTTACGCAGAGCCTGTTGGAAAATAATTGACGCTAACAACGTGTTTATTTTTCTAGAAAGTCGTTCTTGTTGGTGTGATAGAGGCTGAGGTGCTCGACCGTGCTGTCCCTTTCGCAAGTTCAACTCGACTTTATTCATAATTTTCATTGCCTTATATACCTACTATTTTTACAGAGCTTTTATTTGTTTATTCTTTGTTGTGATTGGCTGTGGGTAAGCTTTCAGAGCTTTCTTTGTTTAATTTACAGCAATGCCAGATCTTACTATATAATGATATTTTAGAATATTGCCAGAAGGGCTTAGTTTTAATATAATAAATGATGTAAATGATAATACATAATAAGAAATAGGTGTTTGCTACAGTTTCTAAATTAGCAAAACTCGAGTTTAGTGATTGTTATATAACCGCCGCCTAAGTGTAGTCGGCCAGAAGCAGTTTTCTTGTTCCATTGGATTTCAGAATGAGTGGATCCTAACATAAGGCGTTATCCGCAAACAAACAAAGATTTGAATACTTCACGACCTTATTCATATCCTTAATGTTACGTAAAATACGACTGCTTTCAAATTCAGATTTGCACAATATGTAAAAAAGTATGCGAAAAATAATAATAGGTAATTGTTGTTGACTTAAAAAAAGTATGTAATTTTGAATTTACATACATAGTACATTGTACTAGATTTTCAAAATCGTTTTCTTCGACCGTTTAGAGCGGCAACACTGCCTGATGATGCGTGGTGTACCGTGTAGTACGTGTACTCCTCCTCGCTCTCCAGTCTCCTGAGTTGCCGTGCATAAAATATTTTTTCCCTACCAGCACTGACACATAAAGGTGTCATTTTGACCTATTGCGTGCCACCACAGCACAAATAGATAAAAGCGATGGTGTTCTTCGAAACTTTTGTAAATTTGGTGATTTCAAGTCTAACTTTTGACTTATTAAAAAATATTGCATTCTCCGCCTATGAATGTAAATGCAAATGATGTCTGCGAACTTATAAGAAATGTTGTTTTTTTTTCTATTTAGAATATTTAATCTTATTATACCAAAATCAAAGTGCCACATGAAATGTTTTCCTGTCACAGTGCCAGAAGTGCACGATTGTGCCAAATCGGCAACGCTGCTGTATGTAAGGTACTCGTGGGAGCGGACCAGATGAGAAGAGAAAAAAATAGAAAAATGGCCAATCAGCGTGTTTATTTTTATAGCAAAACAAATACATAATCCAAATAATGCGAAGCATGCTTGCTAATTCATATTCCGGTACACTGCAATACTGAGAAGAACATAATTTGCTTGCAAATCCGCGCAGTTTCCTTAACTACATAAATAGACTAAAACTAGGTAACTAACTTAGTAGGATGAGGAATTAGGAATAATGAGTGTAGATAATACATAAACATACTAATACCTACTCAATCAGTAGAATAAATGAGTATTTTTCAATTTGGTGTTCAGCTAATGCTCTCATCCTTATGACGACGGTGTGCTTGTTCAGTATATCTATTTCATATTTATATGTGGATTTGCAGAATGTTCCTTATAAAACCAACGCCAACCGATTACAAACTTTGTAATCTCTCCTCGATGACGACGATGGTCATAAAAAGGAGAGACGATTTTGAATTTGACTCCTTTTAGGTTTCAAAGAACTAGTCAGGCGGGTTTTTTTTTATTAAAATAAAAGCAAAAGTAAAAGAGTCAGACTAGTCATCGGAAACTAAAGAGTGAAAAAGAGAATTGCTACAATTCCACTCCAATGCCAATCATGCGTTTCGCGAGCAGTACACTCAGTCCGTAAATTAATGAATTTGTTAATATTAATGATTATGATAAATTGGCGAATAGTAAATATTTCCTCATATTTTATTAGAATAAATATGTGAATATAATATGTATCTTCTTCTTACCAATTGACGGCGACTTTGTTGACTTTTTGCTGACGACCCGGATTCGGACATCGCCGCCTTTTATCACGAAAATCCAAACAATAAATTAATAAGATTTTCCTTTTGCAATTTTTTCACCAAATCACACACGAAAAATACCTCACGTCGTCCACAGCAAAGTCGAGTTGTAAATCCCCAACCACACCGATTGCTAGTACTCTAGCTATTATGTGCTTGCGAACATACGCGGAACAAACACAAAAGGTATAAAAACACAATAAAAAATCTGTTCTTTTTTTCTAGTTTTCACGTTTAATTCGTCGCCTTTTATCAATTATTTGCCACTTCTGTACTAAACGAAGAGTTTTTTCAATTTTAACTTCCTTTGACTGGGAGGGTTTCGTCGAAAATCACAAAATTCTTATTAAAAAAATATATATTCTAATCGCTTTGACTTTGTTTATTTCACCAACAAATTAAAATCTTTTGATACGCGCAAAATTGACTTATACCCGTACATGTTAAAAAAAATCGACGCCTAACGAAGAAATAATAAAAAATCTAATCGTGAAAAATTCTTTTCCTCCGCGTTGTAACTGCACGGAACGAAACAAAACACGTCCACACCTTTCAATGGCATCGCCATTAATGACAGCCAGCGAAGAAGAAGAGACAAGAGTTGCGTTGAGCGACAGCAAATGGCGTGTGGCGCTAATGTAGCTAGCGCTGTGTCTGCAATCTGCATAAATAGTAATGTAATAGATTTTAGTACATTTTTAAAAATGTTATAAATTTAACACCGCGTTACAGAAATTTAATGCAATGCATTGCAACTGCAAGTGCATTTAGTACAATAGGCCTGTTTTATTGCACATCTATCTCAGTGAAGTAGAGTAATACCCTATTCACACCAAGCCGAAAACCGAGTTTTCGTCAAAAAAGTTTAGAAAACTCGTGGATGCATTCACACCGAACACCAACTCGTTTTCGTTTGACGTTTCAATTAGCTGTGAAACTAGCTATGAAATTTTTGTGGCGACTAAACTTTTATTTTAGTTTTGATATAATATACAAACAAAATTATTTAAGCTACTTGATAATCGTTAACTTATGTTTAAATGCATAAAATAATTAACATAAGCAACAGTCAAAATCAAAACATCAGAAAATATCATTTAGGCTCGAAACACACATGCGATTTCAATCGCGCGACTGTTTAGTAGCAAAAAATGAAGCACACACATTTCAAACAATCGCGCGATTGAAATCGCATGTGTTTCGGGCCTTACACCGCGTCTCCTCGAGCAATATTTCATAGCTTACCATCTGTCATTTCTTACACCGCGTCTCCACGAGCAATATTTCATAGCTTACCATCTGTCATTTCCTATAGAAAGAAATAATGATAGTATGCAATAAAATGTAGGGTGGACATTTCATAGCTTACCCCGCGTCCCCACGAGCAATTTTTCGTAGAATGCCATATAGCATGCTATGAGAATTGCTCGTGGAGACCACAAATAGTATTCTATGAAAAATGGTATTCTATCTATTGCTCAGCTCAGCTTGCTATCGATAGTATTCTATGGAGTGTGCTTTCTTTGTCTGACACATGTGTTTTCGTGTGATGCACAAACCAGTATGTGGTTTGTGGTGTGATGACTATGGAAATAGTAAGCTATGAAATGCCCACCCTACATTTTATTGCATACTATCATTATTTCTTTCTATAAGAAATGACAGATGGTAAGCTATGAAATATTGCTCGTGGAGACGCGGTGTTAGTTGTGGCAGGTAGTGCTGCCGTTCTAAAATTATAGAAAAAACTGAATAATTTGCTCTTTATGGTGCAAAGATAACAAGAGATTCCACATTTGTAAACAAAACACTAGAAGAAACGACAGCACTGAGAGAGAGAGCTATCCTGTCAGCAGTTTTGCTGAGCTCGCTGAATATTGCAAAAGGTGTGTCTGCTTCAACAACCCAACGATTGTACTCGTTTTCGTGGTGTTTTCATGGAAAACGACCTCAAACAACTCGTTTTGAAAACTGCAATATGTATGGAAAAACTTCTGTGTTCGATGAAGTTTTCGACAGTTTTCGGCTTGGTGTGAATAGGGTATAAAGTAGAATCTTAAACACGCAACAACTATACACTGCTTAACACTTCGAGACTCTATATTTACTTTACTTTACTTTTGGTGCCGATTAAAGTCCGGGGTGGACCACGGCCTCAACCAACAAGCTCGGTCCCTTGAGGTAACTGCCTCCAGTTACGCACTCCAAGTTGGTTGAGGTAGTTCTCCAATTGTGCGCACCACCTAAGGTAGGGTCTTTCTGTGCTGCGTTGTCCCTCAGGGGTGGATTCGAAGACTTGTCGGGCTGGTGCGTTGTTGTCCATACGCTCCATGTGTCCCAGATATCTCAGCCGTTGTATTTTTTGCTTTTTGTCCAGGTTAGCGTCGCTGTTTAGGCCCGTATAGTTCGTCATTGAATCTTCTTCTCCACACTCCATCGTCACACACTGAACCGAATATCATTCGAAGAATTTTTTTCTCAAAGCATCCCAGAAGGTTTCCATCCGCTTTTGACAGGGTCCATGCTTCTGTACCATACAGCACCGAGGACCGAGATGATTAAGGGGCCCTACTCTGTATTTCGTTCCGAAAGTCAATCCTATTCGAAAGTGCATTTCGTTCCGCTTTTAATTTGGTACTCTGTAAAACATTCGAAACGGAAAAAAAAGTACTAGACACTTTTCCCTTTTACGGATTAGTTTTTTCGAGTCTCGAATTATTTCTCATGAAATCTGCAAATTCAAATCAAGAAGGGAAACCCAGAAAGGAAAGGTATGGAGTACCTGCGGTATGTGCCATACACCACCAGGCGTATAAATAGAGGAACAACTTCATCAGCAGGATTAGTGTTTGAAAGAACTTGTGCCAGTTTAAAATTATAATTTTAAAAGAAATAATTTAATAGAAAACAAAAGAAAATGGATTCAGTTGCACTTCGGATGGATACAGGAAAGAATGAAGAACGAATTGAACGAAAAATTATACGGGACAAATCAAATATTATGTAAATGTGTGATAAAAGGTAAAATTTTATTGGTGGCAAAGATTCATTTCACTATTTAACTATTAATTATTATTTTAGTTTTGTACAGAACTTTCGCCTTTCGAAGAACGCTTTTTTGTATGTTTTAAATGCCATACAAGATGAACTCTCTGCTCCTTTACGGTCAACTGCTGTTCCGGCCTTCCTTCCACATTTAACTCTGATGCCAACCTCTACCACAAATTGTTCGATGTTTGCTTGGCGTCCGGGGTTTTTAAATGTCCCTTGGCCAAATCGGGATGAGAACACATGAAATCCACCAACATCTCGAATTGTTTCTGTTTCGTGTGAATATTTCTGCTCGAAGATTCCCTGTAATTAAATTTATTTGTTTAAATTGTTATTATAAATAAGATTTTCAAAAAAAAACTTACATTTTAAGACATTCGTAGTCAATTTCGTTATCACATTTGTTGTAGAAACAGATTTTCCGTTTTCGAATGCTTTTGACATTCGGAAACGAGTTGCCAGGTACGAAAATTCCACTTTCGAAATAGTCATTCCGAAAGTAGTAGATTTCATTCCGCTTTAGAGATAGAGAGTACAGAATATTCGTTTTCCGAAAATTTTACTTTCGGAACGAAATACAGAGTAGGGGCCCAGGTCTTATATAATATCTCCTTGGTTCTATGAGAGAGGGCTTTACTTCTTAGATGCCTTCTTAGTCCGAAGAAACAGCGATTGGCAAGAGTGATTCTTCGCTTGATCTCTGCGCCGATGTCATTTTGCGAAGTGATAGTGGAGCCCAGGGGCCCTACTCTGTATTTCGTTCCGAAAGTCAATCCTATTCGAAAGTGCATTTCGTTCCGCTTTTAATTTGGTACTCTGTAAAACATTCGAAACGGAAAAAAAAGTACTAGACACTTTTCCCTTTTACGGATTAGTTTTTTCGAGTCTCGAATTATTTCTCATGAAATCTGCAAATTCAAATCAAGAAGGGAAACCCAGAAAGGAAAGGTATGGAGTACCTGCGAATGTGCCATACACCACCAGGCGTATAAATAGAGGAACAACTTCATCAGCAAGATTAGTGTTTGAAAGAACTTGTGCCAGTTTAAAATTATAATTTTAAAAGAAATAATTTAATAGAAAACAAAAGAAAATGGATTCAGTTGCACTTTGGATGGATACAGGAAATAATGAAGAACGAATTGCAAAGATTCATTTCACTATTTAACTATTAATTATTATTTTAGTTTTGTACAGAACTTTCGCCTTTCGAAGAACGCTTTTTTGTATGTTTTAAATGCCATACAAGATGAACTCTCTGCTCCTTTACGGTCAACTGCTGTTCCGGCCTTCCTTCCACATTTAACTCTGATGCCAACCTCTACCACAAATTGTTCGATGTTTGCTTGGCGTCCGGGGTTTTTAAATGTCCCTTGGCCAAATCGGGATGAGAACACATGAAATCCACCAACATCTCGAATTGTTTCTGTTTCGTGTGAATATTTCTGCTCGAAGATTCCCTGTAATTAAATTTATTTGTTTAAATTGTTATTATAAATAAGATTTTCAAAAAAAAAACTTACATTTTAAGACATTCGTAGTCAATTTCGTTATCACATTTGTTGTAGAAACAGATTTTCCGTTTTCGAATGCTTTTGACATTCGGAAACGAGTTGCCAGGTACGAAAATTCCACTTTCGAAATAGTCATTCCGAAAGTAGTAGATTTCATTCCGCTTTAGAGATAGAGAGTACAGAATATTCGTTTTCCGAAAATTTTACTTTCGGAACGAAATACAGAGTAGGGGCCCAGGTCTTATATAATATCTCCTTGGTTCTATGAGAGAGGGCTTTACTTCTTAGATGCCTTCTTAGTCCGAAGAAACAGCGATTGGCAAGAGTGATTCTTCGCTTGATCTCTGCGCCGATGTCATTTTGCGAAGTGATAGTGGAGCCCAGGGGCCCTACTCTGTATTTCGTTCCGAAAGTCAATCCTATTCGAAAGTGCATTTCGTTCCGCTTTTAATTTGGTACTCTGTAAAACATTCGAAACGGAAAAAAAAGTACTAGACACTTTTCCCTTTTACGGATTAGTTTTTTCGAGTCTCGAATTATTTCTCATGAAATCTGCAAATTCAAATCAAGAAGGGAAACCCAGAAAGGAAAGGTATGGAGTACCTGCGAATGTGCCATACACCACCAGGCGTATAAATAGAGGAACAACTTCATCAGCAAGATTAGTGTTTGAAAGAACTTGTGCCAGTTTAAAATTATAATTTTAAAAGAAATAATTTAATAGAAAACAAAAGAAAATGGATTCAGTTGCACTTTGGATGGATACAGGAAATAATGAAGAACGAATTGCAAAGATTCATTTCACTATTTAACTATTAATTATTATTTTAGTTTTGTACAGAACTTTCGCCTTTCGAAGAACGCTTTTTTGTATGTTTTAAATGCCATACAAGATGAACTCTCTGCTCCTTTACGGTCAACTGCTGTTCCGGCCTTCCTTCCACATTTAACTCTGATGCCAACCTCTACCACAAATTGTTCGATGTTTGCTTGGCGTCCGGGGTTTTTAAATGTCCCTTGGCCAAATCGGGATGAGAACACATGAAATCCACCAACATCTCGAATTGTTTCTGTTTCGTGTGAATATTTCTGCTCGAAGATTCCCTGTAATTAAATTTATTTGTTTAAATTGTTATTATAAATAAGATTTTCAAAAAAAAAACTTACATTTTAAGACATTCGTAGTCAATTTCGTTATCACATTTGTTGTAGAAACAGATTTTCCGTTTTCGAATGCTTTTGACATTCGGAAACGAGTTGCCAGGTACGAAAATTCCACTTTCGAAATAGTCATTCCGAAAGTAGTAGATTTCATTCCGCTTTAGAGATAGAGAGTACAGAATATTCGTTTTCGGAAAATTTTACTTTCGGAACGAAATACAGAGTAGGGGCCCAGGTAGACAAAGTCTTTAACTACTTCGAAGTTGTATCTGTCCACAATAATAATGTCTATATCAATTAGCATAGGCAAGTAGTTGAATAAACTTTTGAAAAAGTGTACCTCTGGTGTTGGCTTGTGAGTTTCTCACAATTGCTTCAAAAACGATGTTAAAGAAAGTACCTACATGATAGCGCGTCGCCTTGTCTCAAACCTTTTTCGACATCAAATGGCTCGATGGTGTTCTTGCCTGACAGCGGGTTGTTGGCTATCTCCGCCGTTTAACAGTCTGCAGAAGTGATCTTTCCAAATCCTCAGCACCGATTGTGAATCTACTAGAGTATTCCCATACTCATCTCTGCAGGCTTCTGTTCGTGCCTTCTTTCCTTGGGTGGATCGTTTTACCCTTTGGTAGAACTTTCGAACATTGCATCTGTAGTAGCGTCCCTCAATTGATTCGACCGCTCGCTTCTCGTGTTTTTTTTTTTCCTTCTGAGAAGTCGGTGTTCCTCCTTTTTTTGCCCGTTGAGCTCGTGGGCATCTCTCTCAACCGCTCTGATTCTTGTCTGCAGCATTAATATAGCCCTCGTTCTTGGCTGCATGTACATGGCGGCATTCCCCATCGAACCAAGGGTTTTGTTGTGGTCGCCTAGCACTTCGGTAGCGACACTCCTGGTCCTGATGGCACGCTGGCAGTGTTGCTACTTGTCATCTGTATTTGATGCTGGTGAAGCTGAGGACGGGCTTGCTGAGAGGTTTAGGGAGACGCGGTCGTCAAATTTGTTGGCGGTCTCTTGCGATAGTAGCCTTGCAACGTCAAATCTTTGTACAGTATCCTCTCGGTGTTGCGGGGTATTGGATATCCGCATCCGTATTTTGGCTACTACCAAGTAATGGTCCGAGTCTATGTTGGCCACTCGGAACGTCACACATCCATATCCAAAATAACCGCTGACTCTGCTCTCTGCGGCACTCGCCGTAGTAGATGTCACAGTTTTTCATTCTTTTTGTGCCTTCTCCATCCCATTGAACTTCCTGGATGGTCGTAATGTCGGCTTTATACCCATCCAGGGTCTCCACAAGTTGTTCGGCTGCACACGGTCTGTTTAAGGTCTGGACATTTCAAGTGCAGATCCGAAGATCGTTGTCTGGGATCGTCAATATTTTGGATCATCCATATCCGAGGCTCTTAGTCGTTACGGAACTACTTATTTTTTCCATGGTAGGGAAGTTTACCCGACGCACAACCCCCAACCTGGAAGGACAGGTCATTCGTTTGACCCCTTGGATAAAAGGGGTCGGTTATTACGGAGTCAGTAACCTACATCGGGGATTTGAGAGCTGCCGTTGACCCATTAAGGGCCCCTCCGCCACCATCTATTTCAACAGCCTGACTAGTATTGAAAATTCTTAAGAACCAAATATGACGAAGTAGCTCATTAAGGCATCTCCCATGTTGACTGCTGACGCCACCGTTGTTTACAATACAGAATTTTATGTATTCTAAAATTTGCCTGTTATAGTTTAAAAAACTCAATGTATTTTTAAAAATAAAATTATACATAGTGATATGTATTTCCTTAATTTTAATCCGAAAATAATAAAAAGAAGACTGAAATGAAAATATGGAAAGTTTTTATCTGCCTTTTGCAAAGATTGAAACTTTGCATCTTATGTAGCTTGCACCTACTCGAAATTCAGTGACCAAAAGCAAGCATGCAATTTGTGACAATTTTGTTGGACAGAGTGTAGGGTATCATTCACGGGGTTTGTGTTTTCAAGATCAAGGTAGGTGATTATTATTTGCCGACACTTGCAGGCATCTACTTAGTGATACCCTCGTTAGCATCAAATACACTAACTAGTCTCGCCTGTCCTTAAATCTTTTTATGGCGGAACGCTAGGAACAAATGACGATGCTGTACTTCTTTGTATCCCAGCAGCTCGACAGAATTAATTAATTGTTTTGACCCTGCATGATATTGATTCCAATACACGATTGGAACTGCAACCTACATATTTAAAAGAGTTGTTCCCAAACTACACGTTCTACCGATATTCTGCAAAAGGTATCAGATATATACGTAGATAGATAAGACTTGTTCGGATCCTTCGCCGTTATCTTAAAAGGGACGACTTAAGCTTTGGTCATTTCGTGTATTTCATGAAAATATCAACACGTTGCGTTGATTACGTAGCCTTGTCCTGAAAATTTGTATACATCAGTACAAAAGCAACAGCCGAATAGCCACTATAAATCGTACAGGATGATGTTCGAAAATGGTATACATACATACTAGGTACTGGAGTTTAAAGCTAACAGACATTTTTTTACGTAGTAGTCGTATCTCGAATGACGACGAAGGGCGAAGAGCACCAGCCTATTTGTTAACATGAAATTAATGTTTGTGAATTAGCATGTTTAATTATTATTTTCACAATTCACAGTTGAACATATAATTTTACATACATTTCTATTGGGTTTATGTGAAAATGTTTATAAGGATTTGATGACCAAACGGCGAACTATCTTGGTTGCAGGGAAGTTGTAGCAATTTAGTTTCTTCCCCATGATGCCACACAAGAACTTTGAAAAATAGTCAGTTTTATAAAAAAAACACAACGTAACAAAATCTCAACTACCAACTCCCTTCACTTGGAGTCAACTTAAACTCTACATATAAATACATCTATCTCATCTTCTCTGTTCGCATACATGTTATCACCTCTTGGATATCTTGTAACTGTGTTGTTTGTATCCGTGTTAACCAACTTGCTCCAAACAGATTACAAATCAGTGTCCATGCCGTCTGTTGAAGTTCTATCCAAGTAGTTCATATCACGATCCGTTGTGTTATTGTTTTCTGCGTCGTCCTGCTCTTCGTTTGTGTTGATGTCAATTGAGTTATCAATGTACCCATCTCTGGACTTGCCTGGTATAAGATCTTCTAATTTTGTTGGCGGTTGCCATAGAACTAAAGCTGTACATGGACTTTCTATTCGGTTAAGCAATGCACTTGGTATAAAGCTTGAATGTGCTGCGTGCATTTTCTTGATTTCATCGCATACGGTTATTCGATTGGCGTTCTTTAGTTTCTCTTCGAGTTCTTTTTGCGTAATGGGGTTATTAAAGTCATATTCCATAGAGGATTCATTGCTTGTGCTAGGACCACTATATCGTGCGTAGTTACTCGAGATGTGCATACCACTAAAATGAGCGGTGATTTTCTCTTCGGAAATGTACTGTTTGTTGGGGCTTTATTGGAAAAAGTACGCAATAAGAGTGTAAATATTAAGAAAGCTAGTTTTACTCACAGCGGAGGGATTATCTCCGATTTTCGCTTATGATGATTGAGCGAACGTCTGTTAAAAGGTTCAGATGCAAGATTTGGAGCAGAAAACTGCATCACACCATTTTGCATTGTTGAAGTCATGGACCAAGGCATACTTTCGGATTTCCAGGGGGTATTTGATGGCATAGGCATCGAGTGTGGATTGCCTGTAGGTCTGAAAATTATATAAATTGTTTTAATGACAAGAAATACGAGTGAAATTAATGGATATACTTCATCTTTGTGAAATATTTGTTAAAAGATTCCTTCGTAGTGCTACAGTGCAGTCAGCTGTCGTATTTTTGAGGATTTCTGTTTGTTTCACTTGTTCAACTTGTTCACTAGTTTCAAAATATCCCCATCGCTGTACCACAAATGTAATAGTTTCACTGGCCTAGGTATGTTCTTTTTGACAACCCAGAGCTGTGTGAAATTGCACAGGAAAAAGTAGTACCTAGGTCCGTTTGCATGAGCTGGTACTTCTACTTGTTTTCATTCGAGTTCGCGAATCAAAATGTCTGACAAAAGGCGTATTTTTTTGGGAAGTGAGTATAACAAAACCAAAAGTGAGTATAACAGTTTTGCATGTAAAACCAAAAGTGAGTATAACAAAACCAAAAGTGAGTATACCAATTTTGCATGTAAAAGTAAAAGTGAGCTAGCTATAGATTCCCAAAAAATTACGCCTAAAAATGAAAATTATCAAAATAACGAAAGGTTATGAGTTATAAGAAAATATTTGCTCCATACGACCACGAACGCATATGGCAGTACTATTGATCGGCAATAGCCGTGTTACGCCACCTAAGGCGAGGTCTTCCTCTTCGGGCCGAAGCGTTGGTATCAATTCGCTCTACATTTCCTAGCCATCTTAGGTCAATGTCGCTATACAGCTCATAGAGTTATCTGTTAAATCTCCTCCTCCAAAGCCTGTCAACCCAAACGGGATCAAAAATCAGTCGAAAAATGTTGCGTTCGAAACGACCAACGCCTTTGTTAACGTCCATGCTTCTGCGCCATAGGTAGTTAGTTACCATAGGTTTTTTCCGCACTGTTGCGCTTTTGATACAAATCTTCATTTGGTATTTGCGTTGATAAACTGAATGCGTACAAAACAGGCGTCCGCTTCGACTTTTGTTTGTGTTTTCGATTTCGCTATGTATAATTGGCATGCTGACTAAATAGCTTTCGGCCGTATGCCAATTGCGCTAAATATTTATCCTTTGATAATTTTCTGACACTAGGCGTATTTTTTTGGGAATCTATAGCTAGCTCACTTTTACTTTTACGTGCAAAACTGGTATACTGCCTTGTAATCTACTACAAATCAGGCCAAATAATGAAGAATTTCACCATGAAACAAATGACGTTTCTATTGTTCACCACTGAACACATGCAGAAAGCGACGACGAAACGAAGTTTGAAGATTTTGTTTTTTTGTAAATAATAAAATAATTGAAATGCGTTATGCCCAAATTGTAATGGGCCCAGCCGGTAGTGGAAAGGTTTGTGCAGTACATTTTGGTGTATATTAATTTATTTTTCAAAATGTATTTCTTAATATATTTCTAGTCCACATACTGCGCGTTTATGCAACGCCATGGTCAGGATAGCAAAAGAACCATCGAAGTGGTCAATCTCGATCCAGCGGCGGAACACTTCGATTACCAGCCTTTAGTGGATATTAGGGATCTAATTCAATTGGATGATGCTATGGAAGATGAAGAATTACATTACGGACCCAATGGTGGTTTAGTCTTTTGCTTAGAGTTTCTTATTCAAAATCGGGACTGGCTGCAGAATCAACTTTGTGGTGGTTCCGATGATGAGGGAGAAGGCGAGCCCGATGACGATTATATCCTGTTCGATATGCCAGGCCAAATAGAACTGTTCACCCATTTAACAATGGGAAAAGAACTGGTGCAGCTACTCGAGTCATGGAACTTCAGAATATGTACTGTGTTCCTTGTCGATTCCCAGTTCATGATCGATGGTGCCAAATTTCTCTCGGGCACCATGGCAGCCCTCAGTGTTATGGCTAATTTGGAGATGCCGCATGTAAATGTTTTGTCAAAAATGGATTTGCTTAGCAAATCGGCTCGAAATCAATTGGATAAATACTTGGATCCTGATGCGCGAGCTTTGTTGGGTGATATTACACAAGAATCATCGTGGGGCAGAAACCATCGGAAGCTATCCGAGGCAATTGGATCGCTGATAGAGGATTTTAGTTTGGTGCGCTTTGTTCCATTAAATGTGGATGATGAAGAAAGTGTACAAGATTTGCTAATGCAGATCGATAATGTCATACAGTATGGGGAAGATGCTGATGTTAAAATACGTGATTTTGATCCACCTGAAGGTGAGGATGAAGATGAATAAAGTTACTTTTAATGTTTATATATATTTTTTTTTTTTTTTTTTGTTACTGGAAACTATTTTTGATTTAATTTTTCTAATAGATTTGAACTAGGTATATTGTAGTGAATTCCACAGAATGGTGAAGCAGTTCTATGATTCAAAATGCGGTTGTAGCCTATTTGCTGTAATAAAGTTTGAGTTAGGTACCATTAGAAAGCTGCAAGACTTTCGACCAATTGTGCATGCATACAGCATACACAAATCATACTTCGCACAGTACTATTAAAATCACATTGGGCTATTCCGAGGGCTATTCTTATAAAATAGTAATTTTAGAAAAAGCCTGTATAATAAATTAATTTTCGAGATAATTTTATTTCTTAGTACATTTAAAGAGACTTGTTTTGACTAAGCCATCACATTTTTTTGTCAGTTCGCACCTTTCCGATTCTACAATCGGACATTTTTCGTCGGCTTTAATAATATGTAATTATATAATGCATTTCAACAATAAAAAAATAACACAAAGTTAATGTGTACATTTGCTCTTAACAGATCAAATACGCCACAGCGCTAGTACTTAACATTTTCTGTATCCATAACCAGATTGCCATCCTTATCTTTCAGTCTTACTCTCCCATTGGAGTATCGCGTCTCTTGACTACCATCCGGATAGACCAACTTCACCGTTCCATCTGGATACTCCCTCCGTTTGCTAAGCGCAGTGTGAATCTCCTTCTGTCCATTTGATAGCAAAAGTATTCTGTCGCCATTTTTCATTTGTATCAAATTGGTTCCATCAGCGAATCGCCACTCTTCCAGTTTATGCTCATCTGATGGATTTGTTACTTTGATCGAATTATTTGGGAAGTGCACCTCTATTCGTCCGTCTTTGTAGCGATGCTCGGTCTGTCCATTTGGAAACTCTAGAATTTCCAGGCCATCCAAATAAGTGGTATGCCACGTATTCGTTTCAGCGTAGTAATACTTAACCGTACCCTCATTGATATTTGTCTCTTTGATGTCCTTGTTGAAGTAGAGCATTCGTATGACCATTCCGTCGGCGGAGATTTTCTTTAGATTTCCGTTTGGATACCATATGTCTTTGCTGCCATCCGGGTTGCGGATTTCACGCTTAAATGAGACATCAGCGGAGTTTGTTAGTTCTTCAGTTAAATTTGCTTTTTCATTTGACTCTCTACGGCTTGGTGGTGTTGGTGACTTGGCAAAGGTTACCTTCGATGACGGACATTGAACGTCCTCATTAGATGATGCGTTGCTAGAATCTACATCGGAACTGGGTACTGGTGAATTGGGTTGTTTCATTGGATTAGTCTTACGTTTGACTTCGGCACTTCTGCGGTGAAATATTGTTTTTGGTTTAAACTGCTGCTGAATAGTAGTTGAGATCTTTGCGGGTGGGTCCTCTTCCGTGTATGCCGGAGTGGGCTGAAAAAATATCAAAATTCAAAAAATTCATTTTATAGGTACTGATACCGAGCAGGTAGCCAATTTTTGCAGATCTAAACAATCACATTAAAGTATTTTTTTATATAATAGTAGTACATACATATATACATAATGCACCTAAGATTCAACAAAAAAAAAAAAAATGAATGATCGTGATGTGTGTTTTCAAGAGAAATATTTTGAGTGCAAAAGAAATACCTAGATACAAATCTAAACAATAATAAATAAATGCCCCAAAGACTACCTAACTTTAAGTAAACTTACGCCTTTTGGTGCTAGCTTAGCAATATTTCTGTTGATCTCCTGCAACATCTTATTATTGTTTTGTCTGTTAATTTTGAGATTCTCCGATTCCAACCGTTTGTTTTCCTTACTGACAGCTTCGATGTCCAAGTTTAACTGTCGCACATCCTTTTCGAGATTTCTAATTTGTGCCCTAAGTCTAGATTGTGCAGCAATGTGAGCTTCATCTTTCTTTTTTAGTTCTTTTTGTAAACTGTCGATTTCTTCGCGTAATTTTATTATTTCCTTTTTATCTTTTGTCGCAGTAGCCGATTTTTGATTTCGAATTTGTTTTTCCATCTTGCTGCGATCCTCTTCGATTTTCATGCGTTCATCATGCAAATAAATCTCCATCTGAATTCTCTCATCATTGAGTTTCTCCACCGATTCCATGCGTTCCTGCTCGAAGTATACCTTTTCAAGTTCATGTTCTTGCTTAGACTTAACCAGCTCCAAGTTGTTCTGCTTAAAAATAGTTATTTCTGACTCAAGTTCATGCAGGCGTGCTTTTATTAATTCCGTTTTTTGTAGGATCTCCTGCGCAAGTGCACCGTCACCTTGAAAAAAATTAGTGATTGTCAAATCACTTTGATTGGCGAATAACATTTTTTTGAATTCCGTAAATACTTGAGATGCATCGCTGTTATCTAGAATTTCAGAGACATTCGGCGCCGTCTCATCTCTGTGTGGAGGGTCCGCAAAACGAACGTTAGCTAAAGATCTCGGAGTTATGTCCTCCTCGACTTCTGTTTCTGATGAATCAGAAACAATTGACTTGGAATTGTGGTAGACCTCGTAAGGAATTGGAGGAAGCTTTACTAAAACCGACGACGTCTCTGGCGTAGTTTCATTTGAATCATTTCGACACTTTTTTAGAAATTTTTTAATACAACTGGAATTTAAGTCAAAACTTCCATTTTTGGCTTTCTCCTCGAGTAATTCGAAAATACTAAGATTATCAGTTTCATCTTGAGATTCCCGGCAGCTGGAATGTAAAGTCCGATTTTCAATAGGTTTTATGATCTGCGGGTCAAGAATCGCTGCCCAAGACATTGGTTCTTGGATTTCATCGATGGAAGACGATTGTGACTTTACATCCGGTGTTGAATTGCATGCGGTTTTGGATGAAATAAGTGATTTTTGGAATTTTTCCTCTAAAAGATCAATATTTGGCCGAATTGACTTTTTATTGGCTCGGAGCTTTAATATTCCTTTGACTAACGGCGGATTAGGATCTTTTTCCACCTCTACAAGTTTGACTTTCACATTTTTTGTTTTCTCCGATGTTTTTCCTTTTAGACTAGGATGTGCAGAAGCGAATTTGTAAGGAGGAAGTTTATTTAAGCGAAATTGGTCCGGATCCATTCTGAAACGGTTTATCAAACCCTGCTTCCGTCGGAGAAATGGTTGTTTTGGTTTCGCATCAGATTGCTCTGAATTCTGTTGAACAGTTTTGTTTTCAATCCCACTTTGGTCAAGTATACGTACACCAAGAGTAGTATCGGCATCACTATTTTCATCAACTGTCTCATCTTCATCTTCGAGCAGACTTGTTTCAGTGTGGAAAATGCCTAACATTTCGCACATTTTCTTGTGCTCTAAACCGAGCAGCTTACGTTGGTTGTTTTGCCGTTCGAATAGAATCTTTTTTTGTTCTTCTTGCCATTGATTAAGTTTTTCCAGGCGCTGTGCAATACTGGATGGATCATCTTTGTTTTCCGTCATCACGTTGCGTTTAGTAATTATGTCGTAAAGCCAAAATTTGCAAAAAATTACTTCCAACAATTGTTTTTGCTAAAAGTATGTATATTTATTTTGAATCAACTTGTTTGATATTTATATTAATTGCTGACAACCTTCAAAAACAAAATCGTCCGAAATGTAGTAGATTGAAATTTCCTAGACTTAAGGCTTGAAACAGAAAACAACAACACTTATAGTTGCTCAGTCGATGTTAACGACAGTTATTTGACAAGGCTTGTTTTATTGAACGCTGCTTAGGTATCTCAACAAAGCGGTTAGTGCATGGGCCCACATGCCATCCCATGAAAGTTGTGTCCGGCGAGACAGGTCGATTGTAAGTGAGTAAAAAAAGAAAAAAGGAATGTTCGGCGAAATCTACCCTTTTTTCTCAAAGTCCTGTATCCTGTTCTCGCTTAATTATAGCGACCGTACTTCTCTCCACAGCACATATAAAGACTCACTAAATTTGTAGTAGGTACAGGATATACATAGATTTAATGGCAAATCTTTTTCTGATTTTTTGACATTTTTCACTTTCGAGTATTCTACGAAATAGTCAATTCACAATTTGCTTTGTTTCGGAAAGGTCAAAATTTAGCGCCGATTTAATGCACCAGACAATTCTTTCACGAGCTAAGATAGTGCAGACGCTGGACAGAAACATTGGAGAGCGACTTCATTTTAGCTTTCCTGGAACAGCAAAAATACGAATTATTGAGACAACTATTACTACGTTTACATGAGGTCACAGGTAAACACTGATCGGATCAAAATTGAATTCAGTCAATCCGATAACAACATTTTCTGTGATCGGATTGAAAATTATCATGTAAACGCAAATTGAAAGATCGAGTTTATCATATGAGGGAGTTTTTGTTCTTTTATTTCGTTCTTCTATTCATTTGCTTGTTTTTTTTCGGCTGACGGATATTTAGATTTAAGTGGAGTAAACAAAAAATCGAATGGCGTCAAGAACTGTTACAAACAATGTCAAATGTAACCTAACTACAGCGCCGCTAACTAATAACACAAATATTTAATATGTACGCATATTCCGTATAACTCAATTCTATCAGCCCAATTCTAAATATTCCCGGCGAAAAGAACTCCCACTGAGATTTCTTAAATGCCCCTATTTCGAATTCTCCGGGAGACAATTTTTCCCTTCGAAGGCGGGAATGAATGTTCGAAACACCTGTTTTACAGCATTTGACATATTTAGAAAAAGGGGACAAATTATTTGATACCAAAATAAATAAGATAATAATTTATAAAAAATATAAGAAAAATTCATAGTAGGTAGCTATTGCTTTCCAAATATTGGCGGAAGAAATGCGAAAAGGTCAGCCAAGAGCTAAGGAGAATGGAGATGCTTGCGGGATAGCTCCAATCCCTTGGATCTGCCTCAATCATTGCAAGTGGACATATGTATATAAGAGAATTTAATTTAATTTCAGAAAGTATTGCTCCAAAAACTTCATAAATTACTTTTATCCACTCGGTAATAGTTTTGCGTGGCGGCCCCGATGAGTTTAGTTCTGCTTCTTCCTTACTTCCCCCTGAGGAAGCCACGTGCAATACCGGGCGGTGGGCTTCCATTAAGTCTAGGAGCATCTGTAGTTGTAATTTGCTTGTTGTTTTGGATCTTAAAAAAATCATTTCAATTTACTTCAATAATTTACAAAAGAAGGAAAGACTACATTTTAGAATTGGCCTGTATATTGTAATATGGTTAAATGAGGAAAATAGAGGGCGTTGGAAGCGGTAAGTGGACAGGAAGTCAGGATGTGGATGGGACTTAAGGATTGGAGAGGAAGTGAGAAGGGAGAGAGTGTCGAGAGCGAAGAGCGTGGCATGCTTGTATCGCACGGCATAGCTCGCCGGACGGGGTGGTCCTTGTCTTCGCTACTCGACCTAACCTACTACAAAACATTAAACATGCCAAAAACAAAAAAAAAAAATTACCTTGTGTTGAAGCGGACGGACGTCCACCACACTGAGGGGGGCTGCTGATGTAGATGCAGCCTGGCCAATTCCCTCCCCTCCTGGAAGTTTGCGGCCAAATATCAAAACTTCCCCAAAATTTGGACCGTTGCCTTAGCTCAGCCCATGTTCGCCGAAAGTACCGTAGCTAACCCTCCGCACCCCTGAAAATTTAATTTAGTGGTCCATCAAGTTCTGATGAACTTCTAAGAAAAACCATAAATTCTTATCATGTGACGTGATCATGTCATTCTTTATTTTAAGATGCACTTTAAATTTAATTAATTGTTTAATGTAAATTAAACTAAAATTAACCTAAATGCAAAAAACAATCATATAAATTAACAAAAACACAAAAAAAAACAAGTAAAGAAACAGCTAAAATTAAACTAAATCAACCATAAATTACTAATAATAAATAACAAAAAAAAAAACAAATGAATATCAAAAAAAAGAAAAAAATTTAAAAACTAAATTTGGTTTCACCCTGTGTTTATAAAAAAAAAAAATGTATCTTGGGTAACCTTTTTGTTACCACCCCCCCTTTTTCCAATCTAATTTAATCGCGGAGCGCCTACCTATCTAGAGCTCTAATAGATCGCTTTTTGTTGTTTTAAAATAATTTTTCGTGGGCTCAATAAACAAAAAAAAGGCGAAACAAAACTTCACAGGCAAAACAAATTATAAATAAATAATACTACGCAAAAAGAGAAAAAAAAAATGGAATAAACAAAAAAAAAATAAACAATGATTCACGTCAAAACTTAACACTATATTACAATAAAGATTGCCTGCTAATGTTTTGCAGAAACAACCACTATAAAACAGGCCAGAAATTTTCTTTACGGGCGGCGAATAATTTGGTTCTTGTATTTTGGTAGGTACTGGCAGCCCTTAACTATATAAGTAATAATACGCTTCAATGTTGGCAACACCGTTCTTATGTTAAGTACGGTATGTAGTATGATGTAGATACCGCTTTTAGGTATATAAAATTTTCGCTAATATTACCACACCATTAATTATTATTGATAAGATGTATGTATATCTATTTTTTTTTTTTTTTCAAGGTTCGAAGCACTTTTGCTGTAGTGTATATGGCATGCGTTGTCTTGTCGGCGGAGCACCCTTTCTTTTGGCAGAGCCCCCTTTCGCTGTCACTTTTTTGTGCGAAGATTTCAAAAAAATCACTCTATGTAGTGCTCACTTGGTTACCTTGAGTAGGTACATATATGTATAATGAAGTTCGCCGTCACCAAGTAGTTTTTTTGGCGGCCACGACTGTGCCGTCTGACCGCCAATAATTTCTTCGAATTCGAATTCGATTCCGGGCCTAATGAATAAATTTAAATTCAGATAACCTAACCGAATATCACTTCACTTAATAACTACACTCACCACCTCTCACCACCTGCATATAATTTTATGGTGAATACCATTCAGCCTGTTTCTCCAGTGCTCCCAGTTCACCGGCCACTATGTTTTTTTTTACGTTTTTCCTTTTTACTACAAAAAAAATAAAACAAAATACACTGCCTATTGAGGACTTTATACAAATAGTTCACTTTACTTTTCTATAAATTTTCTGCCGTTTGATGGGATGAATAAAAAAAAACAAAATATACCAACGGCAACGATCGCACGTATATGTCGAAGCTCGTTTTCACAATGGCAAAGCAAGTCCAACTTGCCTGTTGCAGAGCTATGTGAATCCACAATACGTTCCATCATCCGATATAACAGCCGTTTCTAAGGTTCCGTATTTTAAATAATTACTCTCAGTGCATGCAATTATAGTGTCCTTTTCTTTCAAAACATTGCAGCTTATAGGTTTGTGCCTGAGATAGTATTCACCCTGAAGCTTTTGGGACACGTACATCCCTGACATTGGATGCGTTCACACAAAACACAAATGGTCTAAAGCCAACGTTCAGGCGGCCAGCTGACAAGTTGTCAAAATGGAAATTCGTTCAAAGAACGAGCAGGGTGGATTTGGTGAACATTTATTGTAATTTATTTATTTTTCCCAGATTACCTTCAATTTTTTTCCTTTCCAGGTAACCGCAACAATATCAATTCAATTTTTCAATTCGGTGAGAGCGAAAACACTGTACACTTACACTTACGTAAAAAAAACTTAATGCAACCTAAAGGCATTTGTCATTGTGTACACCTTGTTCCAAAACTTCAAAACGTCCTCTTCGGGTACACTTTCTAGATAAAATTCATTTGACCAATTGACAGAAATTAATTTTTCACACTGTGCCTCAGTAAGTTGGAAGATTTTGGCTTGAATCAAGCTTACAAGCAGACTTTTAAAACAAGGTCGCAGTTGGCTTAAACAAACGCCTGTTGAAAAATATCCCAAAGAAACAAAAGGTGTGTTGACGTCAGACAATCTTTTTTGCATTTCTCTTAGTAAAAACAAGAATTAAATCGTTAACTTGCTTCTTAACTTCATTCACATGCTCTGTGCTACCATTGTTTTCTATCGCGATTCTTTGAAAATCCGACCCTAAATCAATATCATTCCCAGCTTTAAAGTTGTCTTCAATCGTTAGTAATTTTAATATTTCGGCACAGTCAACACAGATGTAAGGTTTGAGTGGTTAAAAAAAATGTAAATCGCCAAAATCTAAAAATATCGCCTTTTTTAGGGTGCGTCGCCAAACCGATTTTCATGTCGCCAAATGAAATTTCAAATCGCCTGTTTGGCGCCACATTTGACAACCCTGTGCTAGGTACTTATCAAAAACTACTCCGTCTCCAATTAATCAAACAGAACTTTGATAGGTAAGCCAATGTGTCAAAATTAAAAGAATAAAAATTGCAAATTTTCTTTGACATAGTTAAGATACATTTAAGTAGCTAATTTAATAAATTGCCAAGCATATTCTATAAGATTAAGAAAAAGTATTAAATATTTTAGAATGCCGGTAAGATAATGTGTTAAAATTTCTATGGGTAACCTTTCGGGCGTGGTTCAGTGTTTTTATTGATAAGAAACAATCGGCCATACAATTTGGAAAAATATGTTTTTCTCATCTTCAGGCCTATCATTCACAAATAAAAGAATGGAAGCAATCAGTTGGAAATATGGCTATCCTCCCGCTGCGTACGCAATTTCGTGGACCCGCTCCTAGCGCCAATATCGAGACTGATATCATTGATGAGTCACTGTATTACTTCAAGGCGAATGTATTTTTTCGCACTTACGAAGTGAAGGTAGGGTGCTTAATTTTGATAGCTATTGCATTGTTTTTAAAAATTACCTTAATATTTTTATAGAATGAAATCGACCGTGTTCTTATATATATAACACTGTATATTACCGAGTGCTTGAAGAAACTTCAGAGGTGTTCAAATAAAAATCAGGGACAACAGGAGATGTACAGTTTAGCTATATCTAAATTTGATATTCCCGGCGATGCTGGCTTTCCATTGAATGCTGTCTACGCTAAGCCAGGTCTTACAGATGCAGGTTCGATCCAGATAGTAACACAAAGATTATGCATGCAATGCAAACAATACTGTTTTGAAATGTGTTTGTTTTGTTTTGATTGATGATTTTGTTGGTTCACGAAATATAGAATATCTTTCAATTTATCAGCATCACAGATGCAGGAGATAAAACTGCAATACTTATATTTCCCATGGACCAACAGAAAATTCATGCATCGCATGTTTGGTTTTCCAACTTTCAAACAAAATGTCATCAAACTGATGGCATGCACATTTTTTTAATTTATTAATTTATTGTATCCTTATATAATTTTTTAGATTTGATGAGACAGTATCTCCTTCAGTTGCGCCATGAGACAGGCAGTCGAGTGTGTGACAAAGTATTTTCAGACGATGGAAAGCCAAATAAATGGTGGACCTGCTTTGCAAGAAAGAAGTTCATGGAAAAGTCATTGTCTGGTCCGGGTCAATAAGTATTTTATATTCGTCTATAGAAAAGATTTAAAGTAAAATAAAGAGAAAACTGTTTTATCTAATTCCAAACTGGAAAAGAAGTGCTTTTATTTCGCTAATAACATTACTTCAACTACTGGGAATTAGGAAGCTTTTTTCGTTTACAACTGCCAGTTAATGTTTCCTTCATGATTAAAAATATCACTAAACCTGTCCTACGTTCCCGACCTCTGCCGACTTAGCGATACAAATGATCAGCTTGCAAGTTTGAGGCAATCTCTGATTCCCATTTATCGCCGTTGTTAAGAAGTTTTTCCTTATTGTATAGGAGTTCTTCGTGTGTTTCTGTGGAGAATTCAAAATTCGGACCTTCTACGATCGCATCAACGGGACAAGCTTCCTGTAAAAAAAGAGGATCATCTTAATAGGTATGTATGTATAGTGAAGGAAAGAGTTTGTTTTTAAAGTTAATATAAAACCGTTACATTATGGATGCAAAATTGCATCCGCGTTTCATGTTGTTTCCATTCCATTTAATCAACATGAAATGCACATTCTGTAGGTACCACTTTTTTAGTTGTATGTTTTATACTTCTAAAGAAAATCGAATCAGAGTTCGAACGTAGTGAGTGGCCCAGTTGTCTAGTACTCTAGTGTATATAAAAACAAGTGTGCACAAATTAAAAATAAGTATATTGCAGAGAAAATTGATGCTGGAAACCAAAAAGATATGTGGAGAACAATCAAGAAGTATGTTTTAACACAAACGCATCAATATTTGTGTGAAATTTAAGTGAATGATGTTATAATAATCAATACATATCAACTTAGGTATATATATTTATTTACATTTCTATATTAGTTTTTATAATAAAGTGTACATACCTGACAAAATCCACAGTATATGCACTTGGTCATGTCAATATCATATCGAGTTGTTCGTCTACTACCGTCAGCACGTTCTTCCGCTTCAATGGTAATTGCCTGTGCCGGACAAATAGCCTCACAAAGCTTGCATGCAATGCAACGTTCTTCTCCACTTGGATAGCGTCTAAGTGCATGCTCTCCACGGAAACGTGGGCTTAATGGACCCTTCTCAAATGGGTAATTAATAGTAGCCGGTTCTTTGAAGATATGCGCCAAGGTTACTCCGAAACCACGCATAAGTTCAGTTAAGAAAAGCTTTTGCGCAGCTCTATCTGTAACGTCGTTAAGTTCCATGCTCTCTTCTTTGTTATTTACATAAATGTAGCCTTTAGCCGGTGTAATAATATCCTTACCCTCCAAGGCATACATCCGGACATTTTGAGGAATAAAACGACGTCCTATAGAATTTAAGAGTATTACATTTAAAATAGAAAAATCGTTTGTTGATGACATAAGATCTCATAACCTATACAAATCACTGTAGCAAACAAAAACAATATATTGGACGTGCTACTTGTTATATTTCTTACCATGCTTAGCGAGGGAGAAAATTCTCATGGTGGACACAGTTGTAACTTTCTTTAGCAGCTATTAATCCAAATCGTCCAACAAATTGGACTATTTCTATAGTTATTTGGAATCTACGCGAGAAATCCAGACGAAACTGTCAGTTTAATTTGACAGTCAAACAAAAGTTTTCTACCTCCTAGAATGGTTGGTACGCATGCATAGGTGAAAGCAAATGTCAAAAATGATCAATGCTACCAGACTCATATTTTAAAGAACTACACTAGTAATAAAAATATATATTGTGCTTGGACACACTTCATATGAATAGGCGTATTTTTTTGGCAATCTATAGCTAGCTCACTTTTACTTTTACATGCAAAACCAAAAGTGGGTATAAAAGTGGCTATAATTAACGCAGTAATAAAGCGGAGATAGGAAAGTTCAAAAATTTCATTCATAGATGGCGGTGTTGTAAATAAGGAGGAATTATTGTTCATCCTTGAACGTTGACAGCGGCTATTTGTCACTAATGGGTTGTGTTCGTTGATTGTTGTCTGAATTGGTAAATATTTTGCAATTCTCTGATTGGTTGAAATGCATTTATACTTTTTAATACTTCATATTCTTACATAATATTATTTAAAATACGATTGAAAATGCTACATAAACTTTGTTGAAAAATAGATATTAATATGTACTTACTGCAATTTGTTGTATTCAAGGTAACAAAATGCAACGTGAACATTCAATAGATGTAATAGACGCGATTCCTTTTTGAATATTTTAAAGATAATCACTCCTGTGCTGAATTCCGACCGAAATTGAATTCGTGCGGATTTCGAGTTTTCTGTGTGATCAGTTCGCTTAATACATATTTAGTTTTTTTTACAGTAGCTGACTTGATTTGTTTCAATTAAGAAATAGGTAATTGGAAAACAGAAGTCAATGCGACTTAAGGTAATCAAAAATGCATGTTTGGTACACCGAAAATTCGAAATCCGCACGAATTCAATTTCACCCGGAATTGAGCACAGGGGTTGATGTATGCACATAATTTCACCGCATTTTCCCGTAAACAAGGCGTATTAAATTTTGATGCTCATATTAGATCAACAAAATAGACCAATAACATTTTTCAAGCTATTTTTGTTTTGTTTTATTCCACCTTCAAACAAAATATTTTTTAAAAAGGTTAAGTAATTTAATTTCACAAGATGATGGATTTTATTGTTTTAAAAATTATAAACATCTGTCTAGAACCGGATATATGTCTTGGCAGCGCAGATAGTCGCAGTAGCACCCAGCAATAAAACATCTGCACCATCACCATTAGGGGTCGTAAACTAATTAATTAAAACCCAGCGAAAGACAATACCTACGATCAACACGCATTTGCACGTTTTCCTGAATTCTGCCAGCAGTATGAATACGGCTGGAATTTCGAAATACAGTTCATTCAGTATTAGTTAACGAACCGTTGTAGTCGATACAATTTACGAACGATTTTCAGTTTCTCCAATGAGTATCCATTTTTTGAACATACCCTTTTCCAACTAATATGTCAAGTTGAAAACACGCGCACCAACTTCCAAATAAAAATAAAGTGTGCTAAAGTGAGTTAGGGATGTTTTTTTGAGACTCGAAAAGTGAGTATAGTAAAGAGTCTCAAAAAAATACGCCTTTTATATTATAAAATACCTATTAAAAGTTGGGAAGTCTGGCATCACTTTCAGGCAGCCATATTTGCACTTTTTTTTATTGCTCGAAACTTCATTTTTTCGGTTTTTGTGGCGTTGATTTTTTTACACTCTTATCATTTTCGCGTTAATTTTTTCTAGGATTGAAAATGTAGAAATCCTATGTTTTCATAATTTCTTCATTAATATTAATTTCTTCAAATGATAATAAATTTATTTAATTTTGTTTTTTTTGTGTAAAACCTTTCATGTGAAACAACATAATCTGAAATCGAGTCCCCAGATATATACCAACAAAGTGTGATTCTTTTATGTATCGTGTGTGTGCTTTTCAAAATTACAATAGGGAAAAAGCAAAACTAATGTATAATGTGCAAAACAAAATAATTTAAAAGCACATCACGAAAAAACATTGGCATACAGCAAAAAGACGTTAAAAATGGAGAGCCTTCAAGTTCGGGAGGATCTATTCTCCAGCGTTAAATACTTCATAAGCGGCAATTTAGATGAACAGGTTAGCAATAATTATCACATTACTTACATTTATATTATTTTTAATCTACGTAACTGAAAACTAATTAGGTTACCGCAACGGCGTGCTCGGATTATTTTGTTGGCGTTCACCAATTCACTGGTTCAAGCGAAAGTCAGTGATTTTTTTGAACACTATTCCATTGCAAACATATCGTTTGATAACAATATCTTTTCTCGAATTAGGATTTCTAAAAAATTAACTTTTAAAATAGAAATGGCTCAAAAGTCATAATATTATATTGAGTCCATACATACCTTACCTATATAATGAAGGTGTTCAGTCCTATCTATTATCATGCAATCGAAAATGTTAATGCTAAAATAATTTTTGTTAGAATAGTGTCTCAGTGTATAAGTATACAGTATATGTACTTGTTGATTTATATAATTCATTGAAATTGTCTAGTAAAAAAGATAAGCCACAAATATTTACTAGGTTTGTTTTCAACGGCTAAATTCCATTCAGTCTACTATTCATGTTAGTATTTATTTAATCAAAGATATTAGGTCTGTTAAGTTGACTCTCGGTTATATAGAAAAGAACAGAGAAATACAGGTTTTAGCTTTTCATGAGAAAAATGTTGTCTGAAACTGTTCTACTTCTTGCTTCATGAACTTGTGCTGCCTAGCTCTAGCGCACGATTTTCTGCACGTACCTACTTCTAAGTTCTGAGGTGGAGCAGACTTGCAAAATGTCAAAATCAGATATTTTTCTCTGCAAATTCAGTTTGCTTTTTGAAATTAGTTGGAATTAGTCTAATTTTATATAGTTTTATGATTGCAATCAACTGAACGTTTCTGATGCTAACTTTTTTTTATTGAATAACATTTACAAAATTCAATTTTTATTGTATTCCACAAGCTGAATAGGTAGAACATCTGTTTTCGCATTCAATAAGAAGCTGCGTTGTGAGTTCCAAAGTGTGACTCATTATTTGGCTTAACCAAGCCATTTATGTATATTATTTATTTATTACAATAAAACCTCCTAATTGGGATACTCTAAAATTGGGACACCTCCCAATTAGAACAAACATTTTGCCATCCATGAGAGTTTTCATACAATACACCCTCTGTAGTCGTGACATCTCTAATCGGGTTACGTTTAGTATATGGTTTGAAATACGTTTGGACACACATAGACCGAATCGTAAGTGCGCACTGTCATATCGGCTTTAATCACGAGGAATCTGCACTAAAACAATCAGCCCGAAGATGGACCAGCATTACTGGCCACCGCGTGTCCAAGACCCTGTGGCCGTAAGCGTACCACAGACGGGCTAGGGAAAATCTTAAACTAAGCAGGGCAGACCTGAGAATATCTATAGGCATCCTGTCTGGCCACTGTCTTCTTAGAACGCATGCCAAAAAACTAGGACTTTCAGACACAGATTTGTGTAGATTCTGCAATAATAATTATAAGGGTCGAGGAGGGCATCACACTGTGCGAATGTTATGGCATAGCACGTACTCGGTACAAAGTTTTGGAAATTACTTCTTTAACAACATAGAAGAAATAGGGTTTATCAACTAAGTTAAGATATTAAAATTCTGTAAGGAAATAAAATGCTTCAGGTAAAGTGCTTAGGTTTTTCCTTCTATTAAAAGAGGGTTCTCCAAGGGATCGCGATAGGCCCACTAAGGTGCCTAGTGTTTTATGGGGTTCTCCTCACAACCCTGAATTTATTATTAGTATTATTATTATTATTATTATTATTATGCCTTCGCACGGTGTTTTGAGCGCGCACTGTTGACCTAAACCGCGGACTAATACATATATATTTCACGTGAGTTAATCTATGAAATTTTAGTATAACCCTCATTGTCCTATTTTGAAGTTTTTGTAGTCTCGATAAATCTGAGGTACATATTTTTAGACACTTTTTTTGCATACGTAATCTATATATAATGTCCCTAAGATATTTGAATTCATTGACGAGCTCAATGCTTTCTCCATCAATGTTGACATCTACATTTTCATTACTATTCATACACATACTTTTAGTCTTCTTAATATTCAATTTTAGTTTATTAATATTAATTTATAAAAATTAGTTTTAATAAATTTATTTATCTATTGTCTCAAAAGCTTGCTTGAAATCCAAAAAGACTGCTATAATTTACTTTCCTTCATCTATCTGGGTTTTCCAATCTTCGATCACCCAGTTTAAAGCCGTTTCACCTGATTGATGTTCCATAATATAGCTATTTTTTAAGCAGATTTAGAACCAGTTGCAGCCGATATATACTGAATTCCTCTTAATATTTTACAATTCATTTTTTCCCTGTTTTGTTATTAGATAATTTTTATTTACTAGCTTTGAATAGTTAATTATATCATTTTACATATTTCCATAGTAATTATTATTTTTAAATTTATAACTTAGTTTAAATAAGTACCTAAAGAGAAAGATAACAACAACAAATTATAATAACAGTTTAATATGGGATAATTGTTTGCCTTGCAAATTTAACAGCCTCTTTTCTAACACAATAAATATTTGGTTTGATTTTAGCATCATTACTCATTTCGTTAAATAACTTAAATCCTTTATATATTAGAGAGTTTTGAGTGCCACTTGTTCTTAGGTAGGGTAATCTAAAATTATTAATATTTCTCAGATGATATGGCTGAACATCACCTACATATTGCACATAATTTAACAAATATTTAGGCATCAAGTTGTTTTTAATTTTATATACAAAAATGATAACATTATTCTTTGTAAGAAACCAATTTTTTTAGCAATTTTTTTGCAAATATAATCTACATGTTTAGAAAAATTGAGCTTATTATCAATGAGAATGAGAAGTATTTAATCTCCGTAATTTGTTGTTAAAGCCTCGGATACGAAACGAAAAAAGGACAATGACTTTCGGATCTGCACGTGCAATGTTCGAACCCTGAACACTCCGCGTGCAGCCGAACAATTAGCGGAGGCCCTAGACTGCTACAATGCAGATATCACCGCCATCCAGGAGGTGCGGTGGGATGGGCCTGGCAAAAGAAGGATGAAAACCTGTGACATCGACTACGGTGATTACTACAGAGAACAGAAGCAGCGTCTATTTGGATGCGGATTTGTTGTAAGCGGCAGACTTAGGTTAGGTTAGGTTTGTGGGCTGGCGAGGATTTCTCCGTGCCACACTCAGGTCAATACTGACCCATTGTGATGCCCGTGGGGGAAAGAGGTCGTCCCTTACCCATTATAACCCTATATTCAAATTACTTACTGTGCTGCTACATACAAACCATCTTGTAGATTTGACGAAGTTCATTATCTGGTCTATTGATGTGCTGGAAAGCTCGTCTAGGTCGTTGAAGAAGTGACTCCCTAGGAATTTATACCTGGTGTGTTGGAGACCTGGGCAGTGACATAGGAAGTGGGTTGTGTCCTCAAGAGCTCCCTCATCACCGCAGCCTCTGCAAAGCTCTTCTTCCGTTAAGCCCATTTTCTTCATATGGTACCGCAGAGTGTTGTGACCCGTTATGATACCTACGAGGGTGGACAGGGATTTCCTATCCTTCCGCATTATCTTTTCGGTTCTTGATTCGTTGAAGGACGGCCATAGCATTCTTGTAGTGTTACAAGTGTTTAAGGTGGCCCATCTTGCGTTCGCCTCTCTTGTGGCTTTTCTCCCTGCTTCAAGCTTGAGTGTGCAAGGCGGGATGTTCACAGAGGGATCAGCTTGTCCTGAAACAGCTGTCGAACCTTGTCTTGCTAATTCGTCTGCTTTCTCATTGCCTGGAATGCCTTCATGTCCCGGAACCCAGCAGAGCGATACCTTGTGCTGTGTACCAAGAACCTTGAGTTCTTCGCGACAGGACTTCACGAGCTTCGATTTTATTTCTGGCGCAGTTATGGCTTTTATTGCTGCCTGGCTGTCGATAAAGAAGGTAATACCTTCAGGTGGTATTGCCCTTACCACAGACTCACGGGCTGCTGTTGTCACTGCCAGGACCTCTGCTTGGAAAAGGTCCTCTCAGCTGCTACTATGGTCGGGGAGGCGTATCGATTTTGATGTACCCAGCGATTCAGAGAAGACACCTGACCCTACCCCAGTGTCCATTTTTGATCCGTCTGTAAATACGGCTATGGTTGGTGTGCTAGGTACGAGTCCGTCTCTCCAGTCTTCTCTACTGGGATAGGCGCTAGAGAAGGGTCTTGCAAAGTCTAGGTAAGGCGTGATGTAGTCCGTGACAGGTACACGGCTAAAATATTCCTGTAGGATCATAGAATGACCCGTTTCATTCAAGTTAGTTCCATTTTACCGATTGGCTGATTCTCATTGCACTAATTGCGGCCGATAGTTGTACATGAATGTCTAGCGGACGCAGATTGAGGATAGCCTCAAGTCCTGCGGTTGGAGTTGTCCTCATGGCACTGGTGGTGCCAATGCACGCTAGTCTTTGAACCTTCGTTAACGCTTTTAGGTAAGTGGCTTTATTGGTTGCCGGCCACCATACGAGACTGCCATAGGTCAGTATAGGTCTTACTATAGCCGTGTACATCCAGAGCTTAATTTTGGGGGATGGGCCCCAGGTTTTCCCAAAGATTCTGCTGCAGGAATAAAAGGCTATTGTGGCTTTTTTGATTCTTTCATTGGTGTTCAATTTCCAATTTAATTTCTTGTCTAGTATAAGTCCCAGGTACTTCGCGCTATCAGAGAGTCTGAGGGGTGTGCCGCCAACAGAAGGTGTAGCAAACTGTGGTATTTTCCTTTTATTTGTAAAGAGTACCAATTCAGTTTTCTGGGGATTGACTGTTAGACCGCAGTTCCTGGTCCAGTTGTCAAGGGTTCTTAGGGCGCTTTCAATTTGTTCCGACAGTGTTGGAAGGAATTTACCCGTTGCCAACAGTACAACGTCATCCGCATATGCCGTTATTCTGATGCCACTGTTTTTAAGCTTTATGAGCGCTTCATTAAGAACAATGACCCACAACAGTGGGGAGATTACCCCGCCCTGAGGGGTTCCTCTGGAGGCATATGCTTCTAGCTTAGAGCCCCCAAGTTCGGTTATAATGTGCCGTTCTTCAAGCATGCTGGTTATCCAGGTGACAATAGTACTGTCAATGTTGAGCTTGCTTATTGTTCTGCGTACGGCCTCAGTATTAACATTGTTAAACGCTCCTTCAATGTCTAAGAATGCCGCTAGAGTATACTCTTTATCTTTTAATGTTTTCTCTATTGTACTGACAACACAATGTAGCGCGGTCTCCACACTTTTACCTTTGGTGTAGGCATGTTGGGCCAGTGATACGTCTCCCGGGCGTAGCCTGCTACGAATGTGTATGTCAATCAGTCTTTCTAAAGTTTTCAGGATGAAGGAGGTGAGGCTTATTGGCCTAAAGTCTTTTGCGTTGGTGTGACTAGGTTTGCCAGCCTTTGGTATAATGATTACCTTCACTTCCCTCCATGTTCTTGGTATATACCCCAGTACGAGGCTGCTCGTGTACAGTTCTTTTAGAACCGGAATGATGGTGTTGACAGTTCTCTGCAGCATGAGAGGAATGATTCCATCGAGCCCTGGGGATTTGAAGGGGGAGAATGATCGGATAGCCCATTCTATTCTGTCCTCTGTGACCAGATCTGCAGGGAGGCTCGTTTCCATCGTGCTGTTGGTGTGTATACCGGGGTGTGGCTGAGTGGTGCAGCCTGGAAAGTGAGTAGTCAATAACAGCTTTAAAGAATCTGAACAAGATTCAGTCCAGTTTCCATCGGGGTCCTTGAGAGATCCCAGAGTTATTGGTTCTCTGGTTAGGATTTTCCTCAGTCTCGCGGTTTCTGTAGTGCCCTTCATTTCATCACAGAATTTTTGCCACGATTGGCGTTTGGATTTCTGTATTTCGTTTTTAAAGTTTCTTTGACTGGCTTTGTATGTTTCCCAGTCAGAGTCTAGTTTTGTCCGATTTGCCGTATTTAGAAGTTTTCTTGTTTTCTTTCTAATCGCGGCCAGTTTCTTATTCCACCATGGAGGCGAAGCGGCAGACTTAGGCAAGATGTCTTGAGCTTTCGACACGTTAGTGAACGACTTACAACAATCCGCATCAAGGCTAAATTCGAAAGCCTGATATGCGCTCACGCCCCCACAGAAGATAAAGACGATGCTACAAAATAATGTTTTTATGAGCTCCTCGACAAAACATATGAGCAATGTCCTAAGTACGACGTTAAAATCGTCTTAGGTGATTTTAACGCCAAAATAGGAAAGGAGGACATCTTTGGTAACACACGACACCACGTCTGGAAACGGACTTAGGCTAATGGACTTTGCTGCGGGACGTCATGTTACTATAGCTAGCACACGGTTTCCTCACCTCAACATTCACAAAGGGACATGGCGAGCACCAGATCAACAAAGCGTCAATCAAATTGACCATGTTGCGATCGACGCAAGGCACTCCTCCAGTATTCTAGATGTCCAAACTTTCCGAGTCGACAACATAGACTCGGATCACTACCTTGTTGTAGCCAAGGTACGTATGCGGATATCCCAAACACCACAACAACGAGGAAATACAAACGCAACAAACCGCCAGAACTTTTGCCGATCGCGTCTACCTCAACCTCTCGAGAAGTCCTGTGCAGCCTTCATCAAGTGCTGAAGACCAGTGGCATCGATGCCAAGAAGCCGTCAGAAAAGCCGCAACTGATGTGCTAGGTTTCACCCGACCACCACCGCGAAACCCTTGGTTTGATGAAGAGTGCCGGCAAGCACATGCAGCGAAGCAACTGGCCTACAAAGCGGCGCTGAAGAGAAGGACGAGAGCAGCTCGTGAGCTCTACGAGCAAAAAAGGAGGAAAGAACACCGGCTTCTCCGGAGGAAAAGAAAGAGCATGAGAAGCGCGCGATCGAGGAAATAGTGGTGTTACTCCAGGAACAATGTTCGGAAGTTTTACCAAAAGGTAAAAAGAACGTGTCACAAGACCCGAACAGAGACCTGTAGAGACGAACAAGGAAACCTTGTAGTGGAGTCACAGTCGGTGCTGAGGACATGGAAAAACCATTTCTGCAGACTGTTAAACGGCGAAGACGACACAAATTCCGTTGTCAGGCAGAATGAACCATTCAACCTGGGCGATGAAAGCCAAGACTTCCGTCCACCTGACCAAAATGAGGTACGGATAGCAATATCCAAGCTGAAGTCCAACAAAGCTGCAGGACCGGACGGTTTATCGGCCGAGCTTTTTAAGGCAGCGGGAGATGACTTGGTAGAGAGCATACACCAACTCGTTTCTAAAATTTGGTCAGAGGAAAGTATGCCTAATGAATGGAGCCTCAGCATTGTTTGCCCGATCCATAAGAAAGGAGACCCTCTAAACTGCGCCATTAGATTTAGACAAGGTGATGCGCTGTCATGTGACTTTTTCAACATCATTCTTGAGAAAATTGTGCGAAACTCGCAAGTCAACACAAGGGGCACAATTTTCCAAAAGTCTGTGCAACTACTTGCATACGCTGACGACATCGACATCATTGGCAGAACACAGCGAGCTGTCACTGATGCGTTTGCAAGTATTAGCACAGAAGCGGCAAAAACGGGTTTAGTGGTGAATGAGGGCAAAACAAAATATATGCTGTCAACAAGAAAGAAAGGGTACACAACATCGACGAATCGGACAGAACGTCACGATAGACAGCTATAACTTTGAGGTAGTTCGGGACTTTGTCTACCTCGGCTCCGCTATTAACTCTGAAAATGACATCACATCAGAAATCAAGCGAATAATTACAATTGCCAACCGCTGTTACTTTGGCCTAAGAAGGCAATTGATTAGTAAGGCCTTGTCGAGAAACACCAAGGAGACTCTATATAAGACCCTCATCATCCCAGTCCTGCTTTATGGCGCAGAAACATGGACGTTATCAAAGGCGGATGAAGATCTCCTTGGTCGTTTCGAACGCAAAATTCTTCGAGTGATTTTCGGTCCCGTTTGTGTTGACGGGCTTTGAAGGAGGAGATTTAACAGCGAACTCTACGAGCTGTACAGCGACATCGACCTGGTCAGAAAAGTACGTATCAGTTGACTAAGATGGCTAGTCAACGAATGGACACGAATGGACACCAACGCTCCGGCCCGAAGAGTCTTCGTTTCCAACCCGGAGGGACAACGCAGTAGAGGAAGACCTCGCCTTAGGTGGCGCGCAGAAGTGGAAGGGGACCTCAACCAACTTGGAGTGCGCAACTGGAGGCGGTTAGCCAAAGATCGTGCTAACTGGAGAGGCGTGTTGGTTGAGGCCCAGGTCCACCCCGGACTGTAGCGCCATCTAAGTAAGTAAGTAAGTGCTTTCCTGAGACAGTTTTAGCAACATAATTTGCATGAGCGATCACCGTGCATCCTTCACCTTCCAGGATTATCAGTAGTTCCTTGACCACCTAATTCCAAGGATGGGGGATAGAACACCACCTTGCGGAGTGCCTTTACAGATCTTCTTGCGAACACCTCACCCAGCTTTTAGTTGATAATCCGACCATTAAACAGTAGATTAATCAGTTCGTAAAGTGAGCTGTCAACATTCATAACTGATAGCGCATCTGCTATCGCTAAATGGCTTCACATGGTAGCTGCAAAAATAAATTTAAAAGATGCTGAAATTTGGACAGCATTTGAATTTTTAAGCTTCATTGTTAATTGTGACTTTTTAGACTCGTTACCGAGTCTGTCATTGGCGATGAGAATTTATTTAACAATTTTGCGTCTCTGTGGCATATTTTGAACGAAGACTATCAAAATTAGAATTAATTAAGACTTATCTAAGATCAACAATGAGCCAGAATAGGTTGACTAATCTGGCTATACATACTTTCAATCGAAAAGGAGCTCACAAAAAATATAGATTTTAATGATTTAATCGAAACATTCAGTGCAATAAAAGCTCGAAAGCACCTTTAAATAAAATCTTTGTTCGTGTTGTTTTCTTAAATTTTTAAGGGGTGTAAGCTTGCTTTACCGCCCCGGGTGCCACTGCCCCTTAGTCCGCCCCTGCTCTGACGTAATTTTGACGTCAGCGTGTGGAGCCAATGGAGCCGAGGGCTATCTTTGTGCCACTCACATAAGGTACTCATACGTATGAGGCACGTTATGAGGCACTCGTTACACATACGCATTGTGTGGCCTTTCGACATTCCGTGTACTACCCTAGCACATATGATTTGTGCCAATACGTTACATAATGTCGAATGGTTACCTGCACGGTTCGTATGCATTTTCCAATGTAATTTCAGTATTTCAGTTTGTGTTTTGTAGGAGCAGCGATAACTTAAATACAGCCAAAGCAATAAAACAATTTAGTACCTACAGTTCTAGTGCAAGACTGCACACAGGGCAATAAAACTGCGGATAGCATCATCATAAACGAATAACCAACAGCCAACCGATATGTGCGCGCTGTGCTACATGTCGTGTACTAGCACAATTTGCCCTTATGTAGCCACTGCGCTACATACGAAAAACGAAATGTGTACCTTATGTGTACTCTATCTGGTGACGTCAGAGCCACATATATATGTGGCGTGCTACATACCGTGTACTAACACCTTAACACTCGAACATTTTAGATGATACAATTTCCCACAGAAACCGACGCACCGTATGCTCGGTTAGTTTCGCGACGAATTTTTTTTTTCACAAGCAAACGAAATCCATATTTTCGATTTGTTCATTCAATTGAACATCAATTAAAAACTTCGAAAACACTTTTTATACCCGGTACCACACTGTGGTGAGGGTATATTCACTTTGTCATTCCATTTGTAACGCCCATAAGGAGGCGTTGTAGGTATGACAAACTATATATATTATTGATCAGCATCACTTTCATAGTCGATCTAGCGGTGTCCGTCTGTCTGTCCGTCTGTCCGCACGATTACGGCCGTAATTTAAGAGCTATCGACTTGAAATTTGGTACGTAAGCTTTTATCCACCAAACTGAGGCTAAGTTCGAAGATGAGCAAGATCGGATGAAAAGTACTACTACCTCCCATACAAAAATATCAGATTTATATAGCTTTCTATGTTAAAAATTAAATTTAAATAGCTACAGTAAAGATAGCAAGTTTAAACTTTGCACATATTGTTTTAATAATATTTAAACATTTTTGACAAAAAATGAGCTCGTTCGAATAAAAAGTACCTATACCTCCCATACAAATATATAATTTTTTAATACCTACTAAAATATTTTTTATGCCCGGTACCACACTGTGGTGAGGGTATATTCACTTTGTCATTCCATTTGTAACGCCCATAAGGAGGCGTTGTAGGTATGACAAACTATATATATTATTGATCAGCATCACTTTCTTAGTCGATCTAGCGATGTCCGTCTGTCTGTCCGTCTGTCCGTCTGTCTGTCCGTCTGTCTGTCTGTCCGCACGATTACGGCCGTAATTTAAGAGCTATCGACTTGAAATTTGGTACGTAAGCTTTTATCCACCAGACTGAGGCTGTTCGAAGATGAGCAAGATCGGATGAAAACTACTACTACCTCCCATACAAAAGTATCAGATTTATATAGCTTTTTATGTTAAAAATTAAATTTAAATAGCTACAGTAAAGATAGCAAGTTTAAACTTTGCACGTATTGTTTTAATAATATTTAAAATTTTTTGACAAAAAAGGAGCTTGATCGAATAAAAACTACCCATACCTCCCATACAAATATATAATTTTTTAATACTAAAATATTTTTTTATTTTACAATAATAGGCGTATTTTTTGGAAATCTATAGCTAGTTCACTTTTACTTTTACATGCAAAACTGGTATACTCACTTTTGGTTTTGTTATACCCACTTTTGGTTTTACATGCAAAACGGTTATACTCACTTTTGATTTTGTTATTTATACTCACTTCCCAAAAAATACGCCTAATATAGTACCGGGTATTTGAGCTTCGGCATAGTCGAAGATAATTGTCTTACTGGTTTTATTTTACAATAATATAGTACCGGGTATTTGAGCTTCGGCATAGTCGAAGATAATTGTCTTACTGGTTTCTTATTATTTCTTATGTTAAATTGAATTTTAAAAAGTTTTTAAATCAGACATTATTGACACAACTAACCTCTAAAGATCTCTCTCTAACCTAATCTGCATCAGGTGTAAATAAGAATTTATTTAATTACTAGCAAATGCCTGCGGCTCCGCCCGCCGGTTTCTTTTCTTTTAAATAAAACTAAGCTCTACTTTAAGCTTACAAAATATTTTATCGCAATGCCTTTTTGTAAACTATACACGTTATTATTTTAGTGGGCGCAATTATAAACAACTGCAGCTCACACGCGAACATGCAACATCTAGCTGTCCATGTGAAAAACATGGCTGTCGGAGTCCAAATCCAGAATGGCCGAGTAGTTCCGAAGATAGCCCCTATACCCCCGCTTTTCTTCACCCATCATCTCCCAAAGTAGCCTATACTGATCCGGAGGATGTAGCCAGTACAATGTTGAAAGAATTTTTAAAATCGGCCAAATAGTTTCAGAGTAAGTCCCTACGACCCCTTTACCCCTCCCCAGTCACCAACTTAGTCCTTACGCAACATGTACCGAAGTCCTAAGTCAATGGACGTAATAGCTATTTCACATAAATGAAAACTCGTCACAGCTATGATTTGATTATTTATACTACGCGTTCATATCGTTACACTTTCCATTGCTGCAGATCTCAAATATAGGTATTTACCATTGTCCAAACTTATTTACGCATCACAAATTACTTATATGTACGTAATTATGTAAATAGTTATCAACATATAAACTTTGAAGTTCATACGGCTAACGGCTCGTGAGTCCCCCCTTACTCCCCGTGACTCCTTTACTCCTGAGCAATTCTCACCCACCCTACGGACTAAGTTGGCCACAAATCTATAAATCAGAAAAAAATCATGAAAATCGGACGAATGGTTCTCGAGTTATGGAGAAACGAACAGACGGACGTTGCATTTTATAAGTAGTATGGATACATATCACTCTTTCACTAAGGAAAATATGCGGTACTGCCCCAAATAAAAAACCAGTAAGACAATTATCTTCGACTATGCCGAAGCTCAAATACCCGGTACTATATTATTGTAAAATAAAAAAAAAATATTTTAGTATTAAAAAATTATATATTTGTATTGGAGGTATGGGTACTTTTTATTCGACCAAGCTCATTTTATGTCAAAAATGTTTAAATATTATTAAAACAATATGTGCAAAGTTTAAACTTGCTATCTTTACTGTAGCTATTTAAATTTAATTTTTAACATAAAAAGCTATATAAATCTGATATTTTTGTATGGGAGGTAGTAGTAGTTTTCATCCGATCTTGCTCATCTTCGAACTTAGCCTCAGTTTGGTGGATAAAAGCTTACATACCAAATTTCAAGTCGATAGCTCTTAAATTACGGCCGTAATCGTGCGGACAGACGGACAGACGGACAGACGGACAGACGGACAGACGGACAGACAGACGGACATCGCTAGATCGACTAAGAAAGTGATGCTGATCAATAATATATATAGTTTGTCATACCTACAACGCCTCCTTATGGGCGTTACAAATGGAATGACAAAGTGAATATACCCTCACCACAGTGTGGTACCGGGTATAATAATAACCCATTTTCAAAAGTGGGCGTATACCACGCCCCCTTGAATGGAAAATCTGAAGTTTTCGACTTTTCCCAGTGTATGCACCACAGGATCTAGAATTCTGCCTGATTTTACGATTCAAGGATGGCAGGAAATGTCAACTGTCGATCGTAAATTTTAGTATTGTGATTGTTAATTGCGATTGACATTTGTCGATTTTACAGTCACTTGTAGTCGATTACAAATGTCTCGTCGATGCTTTCTCTTGGAAGTGACAAAATGTTGTGCGTACAAATAGCTAAAATCAATCGACGCATTCGACAAAAATTGTCGTGACGATCGTAACACACACACTTATAATAGAGTACACAAACCAAGATAGGTTAAAAAATAAAAATGTTCCCATACAAACATTGACCCTCTATTTTACCCCTTACTTATTGCTTGTATACATTTTACAGGGAGCCTCTGTGCTAAATTTCAGCTTTCTAGGGTAAAGAGTTTGGACTTATTTGCCAATTTCCTTTTCAAAACACGCGCATCAGTTTCTTTAAGTTTGAAGGTTTGAACCATGAAGACAATTTAAATATATGAAAAGTAGGTATTTGAATATGTAATGTGAAAACTGAAGTAAGGAGCGTTAGGGCACGTCCATAGTGAACCAGCTACCAGCTTCTCGCTTTCTCGCTTAACAGTTTACTCACAGCCAGCGTGATTCTAGCAGGTGATGGTCATAGTGAACAACGCGCCGATGACGCGCAAAAAACCTTCGATACGAGTATATCGAAAAATCAAAATAGAAAACTAAACCTAAACAACGAGATTGCAAGCTGGTAACCGGCGTCCACAAGAATTAAAAATGCATTCCGGTAAAAGCTGGTAAAAGCTGCTTGAAGCTTGTTTAAGCAGGAAGCAGGTTCACTATGGACGCGCCCATTCATCGCTAGCTTTATTTTTCACCAGAGTGAACAAGCGGATGGAAAGCGAGATGCGAGAAGCTGGTTCACTATGGACGTACCCGGAATACGGAGTCAGTAAGGGTAACTATACCTATATACAGTCTGTCAAGGAATTGTTTTTACAAAGGAAAACAACTGGTAATTTAAACAGTTTTCTTTATAAAACAAAAGAGCTTCTTTGATGTTTTACTCATTTTTTTAATAAATTTATTTTTATTAATATATCTACTAACTAACAGTAACAAAAAATACTACATTATCTAAATAAGTAATAAAAAATAAGCAAAAATTAGCTTGTCAAGAAATTTGTAAAAACAATTTCGTGACAGACTGTATATATGATGTATCATCCGCAAATAAAGATACCTTTAAAAATTTAAGACAAGCTTTAATTTCATTTACATAAATTAGACACAGTATAATTCCTAGAATTGTTCCCTGTGTCCCACAAGTTTACCTCGAGCACAGAATTTCCCGTGTCAACTTCTCTTTTCCACTCATTAAGCACCCATGCCAAAGCCGTTTCCGTCGAATGACCTTTCCAAAAACCTGCTTGCTCTTCGCAAACAATTCCATTATAAACGAAGTAAATCTCCAACTGGACGTACACCAGATCTTTTCATAAACAGGCATCATATTTATGGGACGAAACTGATCTCGCTTTTTTGCCCTGACTACCTTCTCGACAGGTATCACTATCACTTCCAAGAGCAAATACACCTTCCAATATTGATGTACATATTTATAACATTTAATAATGCCGGTAAGATAATTTTCTTTGTATTATGGCCATTGAAGTTAGTTTTATTATTAATTTATACTTTAAATTACTTGTTCCAGTTCAGTTTTGTTAATTTGTTTAAAATGAAAGATATGTGTAGTTGTTTCTCTTATACAATCACTATACTGGAGATTTTGATTACCTTCATTAATTTCCTCCACATTATCGGCAAAGAATTCATTCAATTTATTTGATATGTCCCCCTTAAAAGGGAACATGGGGCACCGAAAATTGTTAATGGTTTTTTTGTAGGGGGCAAATACAAGTATTTTTTTTTACTATGGGAGGGTGTCTATCTCGCTTCGTTTAGGCGGGAGGGGTAATTTAAAAAAAAATAGCAACATTTATAATAAAAGACTACATAATTTTTGAAAGCCAGAATTCAGTTCTTTTGTATTATTTTTAAATTTAAATATTTGTTTCTGTTAATAGATTTTTACAAAAAACACTTTCAAACTTGAAATTTAGGGACACAAATTGGGGAGAGTACGATAACTTAAGAGACGAAAACTTATGACGGATTTATGTAGAGGGGTTAAATACAAGCATTTTTTACTATCTCGCTCCGTTTAGGCGGGAGGGGTAATTAAAAAAATACTTAAAATGAAAATAAAATATTAAAAAACAATGGCAAACTTACAATAAAGTACTAAATGTTGTTGACTTGGGTAAATTAATATAATTTAAAGAAAGTTTTACATAATCTCAACCTTGCACTGTGATGTGCTTTTTGTCGAGGCTGGGGTTAGCTCTCCGGATCGCCAAGATTCTTCCAAAGAAACACTAACAGCTAGGTTCCAGAAATCGAGTGAAATGAAATCGAAATCGAAATTGCAAATCGAGTGAATTCGTTTTCAGTTTTCGTTTTCTGCATTCCGACCGATTCGGTAACTCCGAAATTTTTTCGAAATCGCTTTTCGTGAAATTGCAAACAGCAAACGTCATTTGGGAGATCGTAAAAGTGTTTTTGTTTTGGAAAATTGTGTTGTTCGTGTAGTTTAAAAGATTATTTTTATTATAAACGGATCTTATAATCAGTGCTGTGCTAGTTGCTGCACAGGAGAAATAAAAAAATAAAAAGACGAAGGCGGAGAGATTTATCAAATCTCTCGGAAATTGCAGATGCTGCGCAAGTTATAAAAGCTAAAAACGAAAGTTTAATTTTGTCAATTATTAGTCGTTTAATAGAGGTTCATTTCATACTACCGTCTAAATGTGTATTTTTAATGTTGTTGCAAATTGTTGAACCACACCTTAAACAATATTCAATTCCTGCCACTTTGCAGCTAGCCGCAGTTTTGCGTTTTTGCCGCTCCATAAAATGATTAAATATTCCCTCCTGCGCAGTATTTTTATGTTTACCCCTGTTTTAAATATATTTTTTTTGAAATAAGCCTATCAAGTTTGTTTTAAATTGCATTTTTTACTTACATTTTTGATCGCGTCTTTCGTTTCCACTATTTCAAATCGATCTTGGTCATTCGATGTGGAAATCACTTGGAAATCGTCAAAATCGATTTGTGGAACACAACAATTTCACTTTTATACCCGGTACCCCACTGTGGTGAGGGTATATTCACTTTGTCATTCCATTTGTAACGCCCATAAGGAGGCGTTGTAGGTATGACAAACTATATATATTATCTAGCGATGTCCGTCTGTCTGTCCGTCTGTCCGCACGATTACGTCTGTAATTTAAGAGCTATCGACTTGAAATTTGCTACGTAAGCTTTTATCCACCAAAGAGAGGCTAAGTTCGAAGATGAGCAAGTTCGGATGAAAACTACTACTACCTCCCATACAAAAATATCGGATTTATATAGCTTTTATATGTTAAAAATTAAATTTAAATAGCTACAGTAAAGATAGCAAGTTTAAACTTTGCACATATTGTTTTAATAATATTTAAAAAATGTTGACAAAAAATGAGCTTGGTCGAATAAAAAGTACCCATACCTCCCATACAAGTATATAGTTTTTTAATATTAACATATTTTTTTTTATTTTACAATAATATAGTACCGGGTATTTGAGCTTCGGCATAGTCGAAGATAATTGTCTTACTTGTTCTCAATTCCGAAAATTTCTAAACCGAAATCGAATAAAGTGAAATGTAGAACACAAAAATTCATTTCCGATCGATTTCGACTTCATTTCGAGTGAAAGTGAAATGTGGAACCTAGCTGTAACTTTGGTTTTGAAGGTTCCGTTTTATTACGTTTTCTTAGTTCTACCTTATTATATTATTATATATACGTAAAATCACTTTATTAGGCTTACTAATCTATTTTACAATTTTATGTTATTATAATATAATGATAATTCAGCGGCGATGAATTTTCCTCTCGGTATCCTCGGTGTTCGATCTTCGGGAGTCGGCGTCTCGATATCCGGAGGCGGATTTATTCTCGGCAGTCACGGGTATTTTATGATGCCCTGCGGCAGTTCGTACAGGTCACAGGTCCGTCTTGCGACAGTCCCGGCGGTTCACAGGTCCGTCTTGCGGCAGTCCTGGCGGTACACAGGTCCGTCTGGCAACAGTCCTGGCGGTTCACAGGTCCGTCTTACGACAGTCCTGGCGGTTCACGGGTCCGTCTTGCGTTAGTCCCGGCGGTACACAGGTCCGTCTTGCGACAGTCTTGGGGGTTCACAGGTCCGTCTTACGACAGTCCTTGCGGTTCACGGGTCCGTCTCGCGATAGTCCCGGCGGTACACAGGTCCGTCTTGCGACAGTCCTGGCGGTATACAGGTCCGTCTTGCAACAGTCCTGGCGGTTCACAGGTCCGTCTTACGACAGTCCTGGCGGTTCACAGGTTCCTCACTTCTGAAGGTTGCTCCCTAATTTCGTATTTTTCCTCCCCTCTCATATAATTTTGTCCAGCAAGCGAGTGCGAATTATATGGATGAGAAAAACGATTTGTTTGTTTACATTACAATCCTCAGTGGACATGATTTGTTTCTGCTTTCGGTGTGTGGAGCTTAACTCTCTCTCTCTCTTCGTGAACCATGTAAGTATGGTGCACTACGGCGGGTAGGGGTACTGGTATTTGATGACTGTGGTTGATATTGTACCAGTGCGGTGGGGAGGGGGATATGTGTTCGGCTGGTAACGAATGCTTCGTTATAGCACTTACCCCATAATCGAACAGTTGCATACACATTTCAAGGTAGAAATGTAGCAACTTTCCAATTGGACATAAATCAATCTGGTTTTCAGTGTTCGATTAAGAATTGCTGCTGCTTTGGTAGTATCTATATAGAATATAGAATATAGCTTATACATATCTACTTGACTTATATGCTGTCCTGGGATTTATAGAGACGGGATGATGTAGGGGATATGTACAATGTACATACTCGCTCTAAAAATGTAACTTACTTTTGGAGACACTGATTGTATGGGCTCCTGGTTAACACCTTAACGCCTCGCGCGGTGGAAAAAAGCGCCACCTCCCGCGACTGTCCCAATATTGATTAAATAACGTTACTATTTAACCCAGCTATACAGTATGTGTATGTTATATATTCTGTAAAACAAAACTCATTTATTTACAGGTTGAATCACTTCTGAAAAATGGTGGCGCACAATCGCGGCCATATGTCACCGAACTTGTTACCCATATTGTTTGCGGCAGCAATTACACAGAGGCAGAGCTTGGCATGCTGATCGATTTGTATAGTGTGACACCTGTGACTGAAAATTGGATAATACACAGTGCAAAACTGGGACGCCTGGCTTCTACAAAAGCATTCGATCCTAATAAATCACGCATATTTGCTGGAGTCCGAGCGTCGTTATCCCAAGTCAGTGCAACAGATCGTCGCAAGTTGTATGCCATGTTAACATTTTATGGCGCTGAGGTGAGTCCAAATTTCAATGCGAAAACGACGCACTTAATATGTGGAACAGCTACGGGCAACGCATATATAAAAGCAAACTCATTGGTCAAGGGACGAATAGGTTTAGTTTCGCCTGATTGGGTTGTGGAGTGTATAAAGAAAAAGGAAATAATACCGTGTGAGCCGTACCACCCGCGTCTTCTTAAAATTTTGGATAAACCTAAACTTCCAAAGATTACGACGCCAACAGCGGTAACTCCGGCATCAGCAGTAGCTGCGACACCAGCTATATCGACCTTGGAGAAACCATCGTTATCAGCTTTGGCAAAAATAATTGGCTTTGAGGAAAATCTAGAGAAGAAAGGCAACGCTGTTGTAAGTAAACAGCTGCAAAAAACGGTACAGGAACAAAAACAACAGGAAGAACAACAGGACAAATTGAAGCAACAACAAATGCAACAGCAACAAGAGAAAGTCAAACAGATTCAACAACAGCAGCAGCAGCAGCAACACCAACAGCAACAGCAGCAGTTACAACAGCAAGAGTTACAAAAAGAGCAGGAAGCTCAGCAGCTACTACAACAGCAAAAGATCCAGCAAATAAAACAGCAACTTCTACAAGAGCAAGAACAACAAAAGTTGCAGCAACAACAACAGCAAGCACTACAGCAGGAAAAGATAAAACAGTTGCAGCAACAACAGCAATTGCAACAACAGCAGCAACAACAACAACAACAACAGCAGCAACAACAACAACAACAACAACAACAACAACAACAACAGCAGCAGCAAAAACAACAGCAGCAACAACAACAACAGCAACAACAACCGATACAACAGTCCTTACAGCAATCGTTGGCCTTGTCGGTACAAAAGCAAACGCAACCGCAAGGCCTTCCTCTTCCTCAAACGCAGCAACCTCCAATTACAGCATCTTCCACACCCACAATGGTAACATCCCCAGCACCTGCGCAAATAATTCGTTCAATATCGTCTACAGGGCAGAACAACATTATAATTACGACAATACCAAATTCGCAGATGGGGGCCAACAAGCAACCGCAGTCCACACAACCTCCAATTATATTTGTGCGTCCAAGATCTATCACACAGGGAAAAACCCCTAGCGGATCTACCACTGCAATTCAACAACCTTCGCAGATCATACTGCAACAAAAAATAATCCAACAGCCAAATGCGACTACAGGCGAAACACAAACTCAAACCTCACAGCAGGCTGTGACGTCTACACTAACCAAATCGCCTATTAGCGTTAAGCCGCAAATCGTCAACGTCCAAGTGCAAAGAAACCTAAAGAGTCCGTCGCTTCAACAAATGCAGCAGCTACATCAACAGCTGCAGCAACAGCAGTTACAGCAGCCGCCATCAACTACATCATCTCAAATACAACTAATTCAGCAACCAGCACAAAATATTGACCAACAGCAACAGCAAAACCAGCCGCAGCAACTTCAGCAGCAGCAGCAAACCCAGATAATTCAGCAGAAAATCCAGTTGCACCACCAGCTGCAACAAAGGCTACAGCAACAGTTGCAATTACAACAGCAGCAGCAGCTACAACAGCAACATCAATTGGCGCAGCAGCAACAATTGCAGCAACCACAGCCATCGAGAACCCCACAACCGCTTACACCTCAACCACATACACCTCAGCAACCAAGAACTCCACAAACACCTACCGGTCCTCCAAGAACGCCGCAACCACAACAATGTACCACTCCGTTGCAGCAGCCACGAACACCACAACCACAACAAACACAACAGCCTCTTCAACAGCCGCGAACACCCCAATCTATAAGTGCACCTCACACACCTCAGCCCCGCACTCCACAACAGTCACTTTCCCAACCGTCCACACCGCAGCCTCAAATGCAGCAATCACCGCAACACCAGTCGGTGCCTATGTCTCCCCAGCCACAGCAATCGCAACCGCCTCAACAACAGCAACAACAGCCATCACAGCCCCAGACTCAATCAATTCCAATGTCACCGCAAATGCTGCAGCAACATATTTTAAGGCAACAACAAATTCTGCAACAACAACAACAGCTACTCCAACAGCAGCAACAAAGTGGACAGAGCCTAACTCCACATCAGCAAAGCTTGCAGCGGCAAATTCAGCATCAGCAAGCTCAATTAATTCAGCAACAACAGCAGTTGCAAATGCACCAGCAAAGTCCAAGGATACAACAAAATCAATCACCAATTGTTCTGCAGACGCCCTCGCCTCAACCGCAATTGCAAAGTCTGCTTTCTTCACAGTCACCTAGAACACTGCATTCACCGGCACCACAGATGACACCACCACCCCAATCCCCCCAACACTCAATGAATGTGCAGCATCATCAATTACGGCAACAGTTACAACAAGGTCGGCAGCAGCAGCATACTCCAGCAGGGCAGCAGCACAGGCAAATGATAGTAACGCAACAGCAGATAGCTGGCGGGTCAGGTGGTGGGAATACACCTACACAACAGCAAACGCTGCAGCAACAGCTGCTTTCATTTAGTCAACAACAGAAGATTCAGCAGCAACAGTTCCTGCAGCGGTCCCCACAACATGGTGGGTCTTCTAATGTTTCTGTCCAGGTAAGCCTTCACATAACTTTAAATTTTCTTTGTTCTTTTATCTGACAGTAATGTTTTCTTCTAGCAACAATCGACTAAGCAAATTATCATATCCAAGCCAATCGACCCTACGGACCCAGTTCAAGTTGCTCAAGTCCTAAGCCGAACAGCGCAGAGTCCTAACCACGAATCACTTATTCTGCGACAGCAAATGGCACAGCAACTGCAGAAACAGCAACAACAGCAATCACCTCGTCAATCTCCCCACCCTCAGCATCAACAGCAACAGCAGCAACAGCAACAACAACACCCAGTTCAGCAACAACAAATAGTCATAAGCCAAGGCAATAACCAGATCATTACTCAAAGGCACGTCATCAATACCTCAACCGCCCAGGGCCAGCAAATCATTCAAAGTCATATGCTCAATATACAGCAGCAACAACAACAACAGAAACAACAGCAGCTTCTGCAATTGCAACAACAACAGCAGCAACAGCTGATCCAGAAGCAGAACTCCACAATTGTACCCCAGCAAATACAATTCTCCCAGCAGCAGCAACAACAACAGCAACAACAGCAGCCGGGCTTGCAACAGCAAGTACGTATAATACAACAACAAGGTTTGGGCGTAACGCAACAAATCGTACAACAGCCGGCGGTGGCAGGTGCTCAACAGCAAATACTTCAGCAGCAACAACAAGTTGTTTCTCAGCTGCAATCCCCACCGTACCAACAATCTTCGCAGCAACCCCAGCAGCAGCAAATAATTGGTTCCCAGAATCTTCAGCAGCAGCAACAACAACAGCAGCAGTCGCCGCAGATTATTCAACAGCAACAGGTACAACAGCATCCACAGCTGGTACAGCAAATTCAACAGCAACAGCAGCTACCCCAACAACAATTGCAACAGCAGCAACAAATCAATGTAGGCTCCCAAACGACGAACAAACAATTTCCAGCAAAGTTTATTATCAGCCAGCAGCAATTTAATCAACTTACACCCCAGCAACAGCAACAGATTCTGCAAAGCCAAAATCAAAATGTATTTTTCGTGAATCAAGGCCACCTTCAACAAGTTCAGCCACAGGTACAGCAACAGCAGCAACAACAACAACAACAACAACAGCAACAACAACAACAGGCTACACAACAACAGCCAATAGTTCAGCAGCAAATACTTCAGCAACAACTTCAGCAATCACCGCAGCAGCAACAGCAGCAATTACAATTGAATAACATTCAATCACCACATGGGACCATTAGTCGAGTACAACAGAAACCCCCACCCCCTATGTATCCTCACACGCCTAACGTAACGGTGGGACAAGTAGATTTGCAACAAAGTAGTTTGCTGCAGCAACAGCAACATCAGCAACAACTGCAACAACAACAAGTTATACTAAACTCTCCGCAACACCGAACGCAGCAGCAAGTCCAACAGCATGCAATACCTCAGCAGCAGCCACAGCAACAGCAACAACAAATAATAATCAATCAACAGCAGATTATAAATCCCCAGCGACTGCAGTATTTACAGCAGCAGCAGCAGCAACAACAACAACAACAACAACAACAGCTTCTGCAAAACAAACCACAGCAACCGACACAACAACAGATAATCATTCAACAAAACCAACAAACCTCGTCGAGCTTGCAAAGTCCTCAGCAGCAAATATCGCAATCGCCACAACAAATCCAACAGCAGCCTCCGGCACAACAACAAATACTTACAAGCCAAGGCCAAACCATTGCCATACAAAACCAATTCATCTTGCAGCAACAACAGCATAAACAGCTGCAGCTACAACAGCAGCAACAACTTCTTCAGCAGCAAGGCGATCCTCTTATCGGTCAACATCAGGTGACTCTTCAACAGCAACCCCAGCAGCAGCAACAGCAGCAATCAACCCCACAAATTATTCAAACTCAGGTCACACCTACACAAACAGTTCTTATTCAACAACAACAACAACAACAACAACAGCAACAACAGCAGCAGCAGAATGCTCAGGCAATCATTAGTCAACAGCAAATCCAGCAGACACCACCCCCACAATCACCTCAACAGCAGCAGATCATTATCCAACAGCAATCAGCGCAGCAACAACAACAGCACTGGAGTTCACAAGTTTCACTTACTCCCCAACAGCAACAACAGCAGGTTCTGCAAGTACCGCTAGGATCACAAACACCAAATCCAGCAGCGACACAACAGACACAATTTATTCGAACAGTTCGACCAGGTCAATGGCAACCAACAACGTCTGCTGGAATCCCAGGTGCTCCACAGAGGCAATTAATCCAGCTGGATGATAAAACGCATGCGCACTTCATGTCACTCGATCCACTAAAGAAAGCGGAATATATTGCAAAGTTGCAAAGCAAGCAGCGTGTTATGTTGCGACAGCCGGTTAACTATCAACCACGACCGGGAGCACCAAACGTTGTTGCTAATAATGTAGGTGCACCACGTCCATCTGGTACACCACATATTATCGTGCAGAGCCAAATGCCAACTGGATTGACACAGCAACAGCAAATGCAGTGGTTACAGCAGCAAGGCACACGGCAGGTCCTTGTGAGAACTACTGGTAAGTAATAGATATCATATACGCATCTTAATTTGTTCAATAAATTTGATTCAAGTGAGCAACTGAAACCGTTCCCAAATCTTCCCGTAACTTAATGTTCCAAAAAAGATTTTCCGTCACCAAACAGATAAATTTGTCCTTTGTTTAATAAAAAAAAAATTGAATTGTTTTATAATAAATAAATAAATAGGCGGCGCAACAGGCGGTAGACACCCAAGGCCTAGCTTCTCGCAACCATTATCAATTTGGCTAAGCAGTGGTCACGAACCAACATCTAATGAATAGCGGGTTGTAAGTGTATATCTTGCCCGATAACTGACTCGCTCTGTTGCATGGGCATAACACCTGTGACGGAGTGTTTTGGAAGTTTGGTGTGGGATATACACGTTGCAACTCTGCTTAGTTGCGTTGGAGTTGTGTTTTTAATTTTTGTGTGTTGTTATGAGAGGTGAATTCCGTGTTGATTTTTGCAACATTCGAGGCTTAAGAAGGAATCTCTTTGCTGCATATGTCCATGTCTTTCAATTCAGACCAGCTGTTTTGGCACTTTGCGAGACACAGGTGGATCGGGGTTCGATTCCCTCGAATTTTGATCTACCGGGATATCGCTTAGTGCCATTATTCTTTAAACATCGCGGACTCGCCATTTACGTCCGTGATGATATTGCTTACCAATTTCCACCACAATATAACCATTGCTCCAATGCGGAATTTAATTACGTATGGTTAAAATTCAATGTCCGTAAGCAAATAATACACTCTTGTTTTATTTATAGAAGTCCAAGCATTGACTGCTCATCCACTTTTAACGAGTTTGATGAGCTGTCTAACTCCATCTTAGGAATTGTTTCCCAGTATCCTCATACTGAAATTGTCATTGCGGGCGATTTCAATATACACAATTCCGATTGGCTTCGCCATTCTGGACAGACAACACCCGAAGGAAGGTATGTTAGGATTTTCGCTGAGATTAACAGCTTAACTCAGCTTGTAAACGAGCCTACACGGATTCCGGATGCTGCAGATCATGCCGCTAACACATTGGACTTGTTCCTCACCTCTCACCCAGATAAATACTCTATTGACGTAACGTCGCCTCTAGGTTCGTCGGACCATTGTGTCATTTCAGCCAAATTCTCATACACTAACCACACAGTTAAAGAACAAGCTCCCAAAAAAACCGTATGGCATTATGAGAAAGCCAATTGGGACGGCCTTAACTTCTTTTTTGGGAGCTTTAACTGGTCACTACGCTTCCTCGATAGTGACGTGGATGCCGCCGCTGAAATGATAACAAACACCATTCTCCTGGGTATGAGATCCTTTATTCCCAACAGAAGAAAGTGTATTATACCTAAGGAGAACGCTTGGTGCGACTCGAGCTGCAAAGAGGCTATCAGGTTGAGAGAGCTGAGTTTTCGGGCTTATAAAGCAAACTCAACCGAGGAAAACCGAAAAAAGTTTCGACGAGTCCGAAATGACTGCAACTCCGTGATACGACGTGCAAAGTTTTCTCACGACCAAAACTTACGACAAAAAATACTTCACTGTCCCAGTGGTAGTAAACAGTTTTGGTCTTTCGTGAAAAATATTAAGAACTCCACCGCATCGTCAATTCCTACACTCGTTTGCAATGACGCTCCAGCTGTCAGCTCTTTGGACAAGGCAAATCTGCTGGCGGCGCAATTCGCCATCCGCTGGTCCAGATGGTATATCCCCCATAATTCTGAAGAGGTGTTCTTCAACGCTGGCAAAACAACTGCGTAAGCTTTTCCACTTGTCCTACTCTTCTGGACTCTTTCCGAGTAAATGGAAAATTGCATTTGTTCAGCCCGTCCCTAAAAAAGGCGATTCTTCTTCACCCACCAATTACCGACCCATTGCACTTACGTCCATTCTTTCCAAGGTCATGGAAACGCTGATAAATCGTCAGCTTATGAAATATCTTGAATCACGAAAACTTCTCAATGACCGACAATACGGTTTTCGTGACAGCAGGTCCACTGGTGATTTGATGACATATCTCACCGAAAAGTGGAACCAATCTCTCCACCACTCTGGTGAAACGAAGATTGTTGCGCTTGATATTTCGAAAGCATTTGACAGAGTTTGGCACCAAGCTCTTTTGTCGAAAATGCGTGCCTATGGGATCGACGCGTCTCTTCTTCAATGGATTAGAAACTACCTTTCTGGCCGTTCAATTCAAGTTGTGTTGGACGGTTTCAAGTCTGCAATTCACCATATAAATGCTGGTGTTCCCCAAGGCTCTGTTTTGTCTCCGACACTCTTCCTGATATTCATCAACGATCTCTTGTCTATTACTTCTAATCCAATACACTCTTTCGCAGATGATAGCACCCTCAGTTTTTCATATTCGTTTCTTGACTCACGTCCCTGCTCTTCGGCCGTGGAACTGGAACGGCAACGTATGCTAAACACATTAAATTCCGATCTTGACAGCATTATAAAATGGGGTACAACCAATAGAGTGGAATTTAATGCTTCCAAAACACAATGCTGCCTTCTATCATTAAAGCGAAACCTGAACCCTCACCCATTATCCATGAATGGGACTTGCATCGACGAAACCGAACGACTTTCCATACTCGGTATGTGTGTCAACGACAAACTCCGTTGGAATGACCACATATATGAAGTCGCCAAAAACGCTGCGAAATGTCTAGGTTTCCTCAATCGATGTAAGAAGTACTTTACACCCTCCGACTTAGCTTCAATATACAAGGCCTTTATTCGGCCTAAGCTTGAGTACAACGCTCATATCTGGTCAGGTTCACCTAAAACTTCATTGGACCTACTAGATAGAATTCAGAAGCGTGCGATAAAACTTATAGGTGATAGAAATATAGCTGAGTCTATTGACCCGCTCGAACATCGCAGAAATGTTTCTTGTCTTTGCTTATTTTATCGTTATTTTCACCACCAATGCTCTGATGAAATAGCTAACTGCATTCCGTCCCTTCAACAATTCTCTCGCAACACCCGTCACACATCGAATGCGCATCAGTTCACCCTTAAGCCTACCTTCGGACGTACTGTTAAATATAGAGATTCTTTTGTGAGTCGAACAACACGCATGTGGAATGCATTGCCTCACACGGTTTTCCCCTCTCATTACAACCCACAATTGTTTAAGACCAATGTGCACCAGTACCTCTTCTCTATCCTCCCTATTAACCCTTCCACTCGTGCTGTGCATTAGCATTATAAGGGAACAAAAACCCCTTGAGCACCAGTGAATTATAAAAAAAAAAAAAAAAATTCGTTTTGTGTGAGTTTATATTTCTGGAACGAATGGAAGGGACCTACAATTTTATGCCGAGTCCGAACGGCGGAATTGAGAAACTTTTTCAAGATAGTCATACTCTCGGATGTTTGTCAGGCGTTCGCGAGAGGTGGCGCAGTAGAAAAAAACCTTAAGATGTAATTTGTTTTTTTTTCCGGGGATCGAACCTGGGATCCCTCGCACAGTAGTCCAGCACACTAACCACTGCGCTACTGCGCCTGTTTTATAATAGCTATCACACTATCTACTTGTCTATTTCAAAAGTACTTCTGATAAATGGCGGCAATTGCTAGTATAATAAGACATTTGGAGACATTTGGTAGTGAATTGTTAATGAGAGATCTTAATTTGATAATTACCTATTTAGAAAAGAGTTCAAACTGGCAGTTTTTCTCTGCCTCTCAATTTGTAGACAATTTCTTCACTGACTAGATTTGGTGCGTTACGATAGGTTAGAAGAGATGTGCATTGTGCATACCATGTCCATGTGCTATGCCTCCATAGTGGCCTTTTGGTCCTTATAGTTTACTTGGTCGTAAAACTTATTTATAAACAACAGAACGCTTGCATAACACTTTACCTTTTTTCTGATGGAGTTGGTCTGTTGAAACCAACCCGTGTTTTTTACAAGCCAGAATGTGTCCGTCAACGGTATCTGCCCTCTAGATTTCTAAAAAGTCAGTTTCTCATGTAGTTTGGAGGTTTGGTCATTCGCAGAACAGGTGCTTGATGATCTTGACAGATTTTCAGACAACATTTTGTTCTTTTTTCGTCGATTTTTGACAAACAGTGAGATATACCTGGAACAGTCGTGTCTGTTGGACCAGGTGGTTTTTATTTTTTCTCAAAATTTTTGATCAATATTTCTCTTTGCCACATTAATTGGGTTGCCTAAATAAAAATGATGTTACATTAAGTTCCGGCCAATTCTTGCTATCTTGTCTGCCTTTTCATTTCCATCAATGTTAGTATGTCCAGGAACAAAACAGAGAGTGACCTTGTGTCTTTCACCTATTTGGTTCAGAGCTTTCCGACAGTTCCTGAACCATCTTGATAGCAACGCTGTTTGATCGCTGGTTCTTCTTCCTTGTTGCTGCCTTGTGGATGGCCACTTTTTCGGATTGGAAAACTCTGCATAAGGGCTCGCTAAATATTCCGGCGCCTGTACCTACTTTAATATTTGACCAAAAATCATAAGGAGAACTTGTCGCCCGCAGCAACTAAGTGTGTTTTCTTCTGAAAATATTGTACCTCCTGGCTTGCAAGTTTCGAACAATTTTTTAATGCACATGGTTTTAATGCTTTTTTTACATCGAGATGGCTGACAACCTGACTAGACTAGATTTGTGTCGATTTCCATTGGGCTTTTACCGTTTTGCTCTGAGATCTCAGATTTTTCCTGCCCAATGGATCATGAAATGAGATCAATTTTTTTCGCATTTGTGTTGGTGTGTGATTTGACAGTCAGCTGTTTTTAAATTCCAATTTGTGTTTATAAAATTGAATTGTTATTTGTTAGTTTTATACTTGTACTTGTACAATAACTACTTACTTGTTTTGTTTTGAATTAGAACTTCGTCCTTCCCCACGAAAACAACCCCATTGGCATTTTCTACGACGGTCCATTCGTCTACATTAATATCCATTTTCAATTTTGAAATTTATTCCACAATAGGTAGGAGAGACTGGGGCACATTTGAACCCTTTTTGCTTTGAGGTTTCATAAAATTATATTTAAGAATTTTTGCTCGTATACCAGCTAATCAATGAATTAAGGCAATAAGCCTAAAAGTATACCAGCATTTCATATAAAAGTATGCAATTGGTAGAAATATTTGATAAATTCTGACATTTTTCTTGTGTGCATGAGATAAGAACGCCATGACGATTTAAGCAAATTGTATTACGCAGTTGGCATGAGATTTTTTTTACGGAAATTTGTTATTTAAATTGCATACTTTTATATGAAATGCTGGTATACTTTTAGGCTTATTGCCTTAATTCATTGATTAGCTGGTATACGAGCAAAAATTCAAAATATTCTCACTTTCAGAAATGCAAATAAACTTTGATTTGGACATATAACTACGTAAATTTAGTAAGGGTGTATAATTTATTTTTATTTAAAAATGAAGTAGGTCCTTATGTTCAAAGGTACCCCCCATTTGGGCAGTTTTGAACTATGCTGGGGCACTTTTGAACGGCATAATTTGTAATTGCTTTTAGCAGCTAATAAGTTAGGCTACAAGGTTTGTATTTTTTAATAAAATAAATTAACTTTATTGTTTTAATAAAGAAAACAAAAACGACTTCGCAAAAGCAAACTGAAATTTTGAAATTACTGAAATATTTTACAACAGAAATTTTGAAAAAATTAAGACAACAATTATCACCGCAGCTGTCCTCGATGTTCCCGGAGCGTTAATTGGTGGCGGTAACTTAGCTTTTAGTTCAATGCCACTTACAGACCCCTTGTTCAAATGTGCCCCGACTGTATTGTTCAAACCTGCCCCAATAAGTCAAGCGACAGAAAAATGTGCTCAAATATTTATATTTTTCATATTTGTCAAAAAACGTACCTTTATACGTTTTCAAATGAAGTTGTGCCTTAAAAATATATTTTACACAAAAAGAAAAGCTCACTATAAAATTTGTACACTCTTACAAATAGAAAAATTAAAATATGCAATTTAAGCATAAAACCTCCTCATGTGGCTACTTCCAGGCGACGACTGCAAAGACATCCGAAAGTCATTGACGACTAAAGAACATGGTATTACAAAGTTTAAATTTTGGTTTATACTTTGAAATATTTTTTAAATGTTGTTTTATTAGCAATGTTCAAATGTGCCAAACGTCAAATGTGCCCCAGTCTCCCCTAACAATAACTATCCTCAAAGTTTGACAAATGTCACTTGTTTTGGCATTGGTGAAAGTATGTGCGAATTTCTCTCTCGAATCGAGATTCGCAAAAGTGATTTGAATCTTCTGATTTCTAGAGAAGAAAAACTGCTCTGAATCTAAAAAAAAAGTGCTTTTTTTGTCCAATGGAAATTGACATTAAACTACAGGGTCATTCATTTCGTGGTGTCAAGTTGGTAGCGCTGGCATTTGACACCCTGTAAAACTCAGCTGTCATTTGAAGTGTCATAATACTAGTCATAATACTAGTTGTTTGCCATTTACGATAATGGATCGCTTAACAATCGAACAACGCGTTAAAATTAATTAAACTTACTACAAAAGTGGTGATTCAAACGTAGCCACTTTTCGCGCATTACGCGATGATTATGGTTGTCATAATCGACCGACTACGCAAGCAATCGGTAAAATTGTGAAGAAATTTGAAGACAGTGGAAACGTTACTGATGTAAGGCCTGGGGACAGATTATGTAAGACGAAATTACAATTATGGTTTCCTGGTCGCGTAATTTCACGTTAGATTTTTTTCTGTGGGCTACGCTAAAGACCGTGTTTACGCGAATAATCGCCGAACTCTAGACGCATTAAAAATCAACATTACTCAAGTTATGGTCGAGATACCGACCGAAATGTGCGAAAAAGTGGTTAAAAATTACCTCAAAAGAATCGCTTGCTGCGATGCTTTGCTATGCTCCCTTCATTTTGGAGGGAAACATTGGCGTTCATCTTCCAGATAAAACGTTTCGTCTGCCTAACAACGAATTTTCGGTCTTATGACCTTGACACGTTCCTTTTCGAAAATCTCCTTTCTATTTCGTGCTCTTCCTTTTGTATGTACAGTTCTTTTATTTAGCACCGCTCTTCTAATAGTGACTGCAAACAATTTTTTTCCAAAATCTCTTCGCTAATATTTTTTATGATTTTTTGAATGGGATGATCTCAGAAAAATTTTGTATGAAAAGGTTTTCCTCCTGGCTAAAATAGTAATTTTTTGCAATTTTCAAAAAATCATAAAAAACATTAGCGAAGAGATTTTTGAACAAATTTTTTTGCAGTCACTGTTAGCATTGTTTGAAGAAACTTTTTGCATCAAAACATTTTTTTTTGGACCGAGGTATGTGCGAAATTGGGTATGTGCAAAGTTTATATTATGTTGTTTGCTTAATTCTACTGCCAAAACTACGCGTTTAAAAAACGGATAGATTCTAAACTGTGAAACAGGGGATTTTAACGAGGGATTTAATAAGTACATATGTATGTAAATGGGAGATTTTGGCGGGAGCGTATCGGGATCCCGTTTTTTACAAATCCCTCTAAAAAAGTTTTAAAACACCGTCATCTAAAATCCCGGTTTCTTAAAATACTTCTGAAAATCTGGCTCATTCAAAATCCCGATTTATTATAATCCCGCTTTTTAATCCCGTTTAATCCCGCTTTGCCCGTTTCTCAGAATCCTACTTGTATTTTAACAACGTCATTGTTCAAAATTTAATATTGGTTGTTTCCCATTTTCTTTTCAATTGTTTGAATTGGTAAACTGGTTGTTTTTGATTTCTACTGTCAATACTTTTTGCTTGCCTTAATTAAATTAGGTTTAAAACAGTAAGGGTATTCATGCAACGTCGTAAGTTTACCATTTGCGTAAAATGGTAAGTTTACGACAAACGTTTCATGAACGACCCAATTTGCTGTTTGTGGTAAATGGTGGTAAACCAATCAGCTGTTTCACATGAGAGAGAACGAAAGAATTGATAAAATGCGAAAAAAACACTTTTGATACAATTATAAAGAGAGAATTGTACATTTTACTATTCCAAGTGTAGGAAAATTAGTTAGTCCATCAAATTGTATTAAGAAAAGAAGTTTTAAAAGGGTTTAAATAACGAAATTTACAATACCAATATTTTTGCCGCGAACGAAAACTCCCTTTGTTTGGAATTGGAAAATTTAATATTTAATCTCTTTTAAAACTTGTTTTCTTAATACTATTTGGTGGACTAACTAATTATCATACACTTGGAATAGTAAAATGTGCAATTTCTATTTATAAATGCATCAAAAGTATTATAAATGCATGCAAAGTAATTTTTTTCTGATTTCGCGCCTTTATTTCAAGTGTGAAATGTCACAATAACCTCGTCGTAAGTTTACCATCTCGGTTTTCCACACAAATTCGCGTAGTAAGTTTACCATCTCGTCGTAAATGATTTTCCATACAAATTTTGACAGTTCATTTACCACGTCGTAAACTTACGACGTTTACGACGAGTTTACGACGTTGCATGAATACCCCTAGTGTAAGTGCACAGAAGATCATATACATATGTATTTACACATTTTTTTATGTTATTCTAAGAGTAAAAACTCTCGCATAGGGAACGGCTAACCTGCATTTTTTGCAGTAACAAGTGGTCGCCGCAAGGAGAGGAAAAATAAATTTTGCAAGGGAACGGAAGAGTCCATACAACTCTATCAAACGGGAAACATTTAATTAAAAAACCTCTGGTTTATTTTACCTTATAAGTTAGTTTTTCCATTCGTCCCAAAAATAGAAACTCACACAAACGAATGGTTGCGAGAAGCTAGGCCTAGGGTGTCTACCGCCTGTTGCGCCACCTATTTATTTAAGTTAGTTTTTTCTATAATCTAGCTTTTGCAATTGAAACTAGATGTTTTATTTAAAAAAAAATCGCGGCGATTTTATTTAAAAAAAATAAAATTTCTAGTTTCAATTGCAAAAAAACGGGATTAAAAAAACGGTCTTATAAGAAACGGGATTATAAAAAGCGGATTATAAAAAGGCGGGATTGTAAAAAAACAGGGAAATAAAAAGCGGGATTTCAAAAACGGCATTTTAAAAAGCAGGATATAGTACCCAACCCGATTTTGGCATAGGGGATTTCGTCCCGGAAGATTTTGGAAAAAGAGATAAAAAAATAGAGATTATGTCCAATAAGGGATTTTGAAAAAGGAGATAACGTAGGGATCCCAGTACATTTTGTTCCTTTTGGACAAAATACCTTTCGCACAATACCTTTTTGGAAATGTGGATTTTGTATTTGCTGGGCTGCAGATTTTGATTTGAACGCAAATAACTGGCGAATATACGGTTCAAACCCGCAGTAGAATGTTCCTTCTACCTTTTGACCTGGTCTTCTTCCGAAACCTTTCACCAGTCAGCTCTTGCACGATTCGGTAAGCTCTGCTGTTGTCACATTTGTTCACTACCACTGTGACCAATGTATTTTTGTAGTTACGCTGGTCAAGTAGCACGCTACAGTAACCTTCCTACTTCCTGCTAATGTAGTTTAGGTGTTTCCGTGCATTCCTTTACTGCAATTTGCCGATAATACCTTCCGCTTTGCATGTAAAGACAGCTTTACTGCACTCTTTTCCTTGCGAAGGTGTTCATTAATTGTTTGCGCACTGACGGATTATTTTGCCAGCCGATGTTATGCCGTTTAAAAATTGCAAAGTCTTAAACTGATGCAGTAAGCAATAGTAGCAATAGGAACTAATACGTGACCTCTACGATGTTCTCAAATATATTATGTAAAGCTCCAGGTCAAAATGAAAGATGATTTTGTATGATGTACAACGATTCGAGCATGAGGCCTTTAATTATAGAAAAACAAACAATATTCGGCAATTAATCATATTTAAAAAAAATTATAGAATTGTCACAAATACCTACTACCGTACAAGTTAACAAAAACTTGAAGAAATAAGCAGAGATAACTTTTTTTTTATTTTTTATGACTATGTATCTAGTTATTGTAAAAGAGTGTTCTTAGTTTCATAACAAAAAACAACATCACATAATAATAATTGCAGGCGCTGCTCCAGCATTGGGTCCTATTACACAACAATCTCAACAACCACAACCGCCTAGTACACCACAGCCGCAAGCGCAACAACAGCAATTTAACGTGGTCGACCCTAACAATGTGAACCAACAGATGCTAATGCAGCGACAACAGTTGCGAGTTCAACAAATCCAACTACAGCAGAACCAACAACCGAAACCTCCGCAACTACAACAATCCTCGGTGCAAATTGTACCCAGCGGTAGCGGGGTGGTTGGAAATACTTTGCCAGATTCACAAATACAATGCGTTCAATCACCAGTACCTGTCGGTGGTCCTTCGCCCATGATAACCGCAATGCAGCAACAACAACAACAGCAGCAGCAGCAAAATCTAATGCTATCGCAAGATGCTAACAATTTGCAAGCTCAGAATTCAGTACTACAAACGCAACAACAACAGATGAATCTCAAAACCAAAACAGCCTTAGCCAATATGCTTAGCAATCGACTAAGCAACAATGGCGCCACCATGGTAAACAATGTGCCTCAGATTGTCACTGCAGATTCGAATGCATCGCCTATGGTGTCTACTCCCCCAGCGGAACCATCGGCAGCGGGTACACTACGCCTTATGACACAACAGCGTAACGCTGTTCTCAATCAAGGTGTACCAGTAGCACGATCTCAGCAGGAGCTTTTAATGCTGCAACAACAACAGCAACAACAACAACAGCAACAACAACAGCAACAGCAGCAGCAACAGCGCCGAACAATTGTCACTGGTGCTGCTCAAATAGTTGGATCCCCAGTAGCACCGCCACAGCAAAATGCCGCTATGATGCCTAATGCACAGTTTGTGCAAGCACGAACTCCACTACCACCACGACCCCAGTTCTATGGGCACAATCCAAACCTTAAACTTCCACCAGACTTATTTCTGCTGGGATGCCATTTCCACATAGTGGAATACGATAAGACTGACGAGTATGAATTGCCCGAATGGATTGATACGATCAAGCATTTTGGCGGCGAAGTTGAATCCAACTATGGCCCAAGAGTGACGCATGTTCTATGTCGTACCCAACGTCATGGGGTCGTCATGCAAGCCATACGTGATTCAAAACGCTGCATCACAGCATTTTGGCTAAATGACACATGTGTGAAGAAGCAACTTCTTCCTCCGTGGCAATGTCTACATCTGCCCTTTCCGAGTATATTCGGAATCCAAAAGCCATTGCAGAAACATATCATCACTGTTAGTGGATTTGATGATGACGATGAGTTTCGTCTGCGTAATATGGTTGAAGAAATGGGAGCTGTTTTCACATCTTATTTGTCAGAAATGAACACCGTGTTGATTTGCCGTCACTCAGAAGGCGAAAAGTACACCAAGGCAAAAGAGAAACAAATTCCGGTTGTGAATTCGTTGTGGCTAAGCGATATTGTGATTGGCAATCTAAGTGGCCTGCATCAGTATGAGAATCAGAAGTACCAACAGTATAATCTGGGAGCTCCATTTCGTATTGATTACATGCTAGTTGGACACTTAATGGGTAAGTTTGCAGACATTGTTCATAAAATTATTATTTATTTTGGTTGTATCAAAGTCTACAAGACAAATAAATTATCCTGCAATTTGTTTGTTCATATTATATCCTCTAAGAATACAGAAAGTCGATATAGACTCTAGATTTGATTAATTTCAGGGCATGTCCTTTAAATTAGTAGTACATATGTATTTCCATCCAACCTTTTTTGTACCTATTAGGAGAAGTCATAAAAGTGCATATGAATAACAATAGGTCTGTTCCTTTACTTTTAAATCTTACGAATTTTTACGATTTTTTACGCAATTTACTCAATGTCGTTCCTCAACTCGAAAAATTCGTAAAAGAGAGCAACTTCGAGAGAGCAAGATTTATTACCCCTTCACTGAAAATCTTACTAGTTTTTACTCAACAATTCTTTGAGTAAAGCTAAGATCACACGATTTATGTATATACACAAACTTCATTTGTTTATAAAATACACAAATTCTAAAAAAAATCGTATTCAAAAGCGATTTGTGTTTTCCACAAATGTTTGTGGCTCAGACGATTTGTGTATTTTGTTCCAAATACACAAATATGGACATACATAAATGTCCCATACACAAATCAATTTGTGTATACAGATTTGTGGTTCAGACCATTTCTGTATCTCTACACAAATGGAATTTGTGTATATTTGTGTATTAGGCAGATTGTTTTTTATTCGCTCGTGTTTGACGTATATTCAATAAAAATAAATAAAAAATTGCTTGGATTCGGTCAGGTTTCAAATTGAACAGAACTGAAAATAGAGTGTGTTCAAAAGTAAAACACAAGACGAAAGCCAACAAGTCGTCGAGTTGCAGAGAGCAGACAGACCACCACCTTGAGGGCAGCCTCTGTTTACCCCTGTCATGACGCATTTGCCACAATACGCTTCGGCAATCAACGTCCTGTACATTAGCATTGCTTTAATCCACAACACCAATGTTTCATCTATACCATGATGTCTGGCTGCATTGCACATGCTGTCAAAGGTCGCATTATCAAAAGCACCCTCAATATCGACGAAAATACCCAACGCGTACTCCTTCCGATCAAGAGCACTTTCAATCCTACCAACGAGGTTCAGAAGCGCAGTTTCACAGGATTTTCCGCGCTGATATGCATGTTGCATCTTAGAAAGAGGATGCGATCGAAGAGCAACATTGCGCACGTGCAGCTCAACCAGTCTCTGCAAGCTTTTCAGCAGGAAAAAGGAAGACAGACTTATGGGTCTGAAACTTTTGGCGAGAGTGTAGTCCGACTTTAACCATACGCCAAGGAGAAGGTATGTAGGCCAAGGCCAAGCTTCCGGTGAAAATTATTTTCAACGTCGGCATCAGCTGACTAAAACCTTGTTTCAGCATAGCCGGATAAATTCCATCCGGACCAGGTGACTCTTAAACGATGCAATTGCATATTTCATGGATGTACAATGCAGTATAGCACAGAAATCCAATTGTAAATTGCGCTAGTGCCACAAAACAAAAACCTCAGTTCCAATTGCATTTCAACATTTCAAGAGCAGCGCAGAATCCCACAGATATAAAACCGAAAACACAGTAGTGTTCCGGTAAACATTGCTTATCGTTGGGCCGCTTTCAGGCACCCATGAACCACTCTTTATCGGCCTTATTTTTATACTTTCTCTCCATGACCACCGTATCATGGTCATATTCGTCACTATCACTGCCACAGGATAGTTCCATGCGCTTTCTGTTCTTATTCATCATGGACTCAACAGCGCACCAATTCGCCTGTCTACTGTTTCTATATCCGGTCGATGGCCCAGGATAACATGGCCAGGCATGTTGTCCACAAAAATTTGAACGGTAGTTTCAAACCCATTTATTTGGTATTACCGTTGAAAGTGCAGATGCTAAAATGTATATACATATCTTTCTGGGTTCTTGAATATGAAAACTTGAATGGTATATTATTACCATATGATAAAAATCTTATTACCATGTCATAAATCATGCCCATTATCCATGTCCATCCTCATTTTATTGAATTATGAAAACAATTTGTGTATGCGCACGAAATTTGTGTATGCGAACATTTTCAGAATACACAAACTATAGGACATACACAAATTGTACACAAATCGTCATAAATTATTTTCTATACCCGATCAAACGATTTGTGTATGTACACAAATTGGATTTGTGTTTTCAATACACAAATGATACACAAATCGTTTGTGTATGCCATTTGTGGTTATAAAATTTGTGGTTCAGACAATTTGTGTATTTTTTTGATAGTAATTTCCAAATTTTTACACAAATATTTGTGTATACACATATAGTCTGATATAGGTTCATTCGCGTACGCGGTTTAAACCGAACGCAATCGATAGCAATCGATCGCAACCGCACAAATTCTATACACGTTCTCATCAAAAATGACAGGAAAAGAGAAAACCAGCAAAATTAATGAGTAGCTTTTGGGTACATTTTCCGCTCTCTGAGAGAATTGCGCTTAAATTTTCGAAATTGACAGATTTCTACTGCCTTGCTCGAAAAAGGACGCGAATAGACCTAATTAGCTTAAGAATTGAAACAACTGTCGTCAGTCGCCTGAAAATTGACATAGGATTTGAAACGTATGTAACGACTATTTGCATTTGTCTTTTGATTTCATGCGATATGAGAAACAGATTGGTATGAAAATGGTATCAGAAGGCGGAAAAATAATGTAGCTTTTGCTCTCTTCTCAAATGCACGTAGTTCAGTCAGTAAAAACTCTTCCACATACTTGGATTATGGAAAAACAAAATGCATGTGCCATTTTTCATAGTTACTACAAAAGCGTTCCCTAACGTTTTCGTAATTTTTTCTCTTTGACTCATTTCAAAACAAGTCCTCCTATGACAGAGTCTCTGCAATCATAAAAGTGTTGTCCAAAATTGTAAACATTTAAATTAAACCAAATTAATTATAAAAATGTAATTAAATTATTTATGTTTTATTTTATGACGCCAGATGGTACATATACATATTATATACAGTGAGCGTCAAAAGTGAGTCAACAGCAATGCTGTTTTCGTTTGTTTTTGAAGTTTAGAAACAATTTTTTTTAGTATCTATGAAGTATTTTATGCTGTCGAAATGAAATGAAATGTTTCGTTATTATTATTTTCTTATCTAACTTTTTACAGATTGTCGGTTTTTAGACATGTTTCAAGACATTAAAGAAAACTTGAAGGTGTATCGCTGTTCACTCACTTTTGACGCTCACTGTACATACATTATGTACACATTACACAAGTAGTCGACCCGCGGTGTTAATATGATATGTACGTTCCTATATCACCATAGCCGATTTGTTTTTATAAAACATCGATGGAAATATAAACGATTAGGATTAGGTGCCACCAACAGAGTCATTTATATTGCAAATCCAGTTTTGTCTTACTTTTTCGCATTGCAATCCACAAGTCACTTGAACAATTTCGAATCAAATTGGCCGAGTAGTTCCGGATATACCCCCTACCACCCATCCCCTTTACCACTACCGCCTCTACTACCAATCCATACCGAAAATGGGCAAAAAATCTATATCTAATTCAGAAAAAAAAAATTATGAAAATCGGATAAATTTCCAAATGTTCCCGAGTTAATTGTGTTAAAGCTGGCCACTGTTGTCAAGTACTGGCTTAATGAAAGTTTTGGCTATATTGACTTGTCTGAATTCTGGGATGATTATTCTGCCTGTAGATGCGTTCACTTTTCTAAATAAGTACTAAACGTTAAGTTATGGCAACTCGCGGTCTATTTCCGTATCTTTAAGCTGTCAGTTGTACAGATAGCAAGACCTTTACTTAATCAAAGTATTTTCAAATCATAAACATACCTATTTTTGAAGTGAATAAATTGGTGGAGTGTACGATTGTCATCACAAATTTTTAAATTTGAGTTGGCCTCGACTCCAAAAATGCGTTTCCCCCCGGTGTGGTGGCGTAGTAGACGACCACCACATCTGATCTAGACGCACTGTTTGCTCGATTTTCACCGAGACTAATGATTTTCCAATCAACGAGTGACTGTGAATTATACCTCAAGACGAATCTTTGGCTCAAAGACTATCGCCGAAATAGTCAAAAAACACCCAATTTGTTTTTGCACCTCTCGCTAACGTCTAAAAAACAGAGAGTATAAATGTCATGTTAAAGCCTATCAATTCACCATTTCGAATGCAACACATATGCCCTATATTAGACTTTTTCAAACAGTCTTAAGATAAGAGCTATTGACAGCCGGACGCCATTCCTGATTAATTGCTATTGAGTACCGATAGTAACAATCTGCATCCAATACGTATTCTACATCTAGCCATGCATTGTACTATGTTCTCTTTTCATTTCAGCTCCTTGGAAAGCACCTATTAATCTCACTCAAGAGGCACATGAAAGGGTCAAACGATGTCTTTCCGATCCACACTACGAGTCGAGATCCAAAAGGCAAAAAATATCTCCATTCCAAGAGGAGATACCAGAAAACATTATCTGCATGGAGTATCCAGACACAGAGAAACCACCGAAAATTATATTTTCACAAGTGTTCAACGCGGACTCACTAAAGAAAGCTGTCATGTAATAAATTTATCTCCTTGATAGTTCTATTAGACAATAATATATATTTTTATTTCTTTTTCTTAGGTGCCTTGGTGGTATTGTTGTCGAAGATCCGACAGAAGCCCATTATCTAGTGATGTCACGTGAGAGTCGTACCTGTAAGCTAATACATGCCATTTGTCATGTGAGCTTTGTTCTCAAAAGCGATTGGCTTGTGGACAGTGCCAAAGCTGGTAAATTCCTTTCTCCGGAGCAGTATAAAATTGATCACATTGAAGTTGACGATAATCTTAAATTTCCATTGGAACGGGTGCTTATGTCATCGCGGCGACGAACGTTATTCGCCGGTAAAGATTTCTACGTGACACCCGATGTATTTCCATCGCGGAATGATATTGTTCGAATGATTGTGAGTTCGGGCGGCACAATTGAGGAGACTCGACGATCTCTAAAGCTCATCAACGAAACATGTGCTGAATCCCCAGACAATTATTTTATAATAACCTGTCCATCGGATTTGCCGATTCTGGTAGACATCATTCGTCAGGGTAAACCCAAATGTTGGATCTTGTCGACGGAGTTCGTGCTAAGTTCCATACTAAAACAGGAATTGGATATTGAAGCGAATATCATACCATACATCTACAACAATAATTACATTGCTCCCGAAAAACCGACTACCGGAGGAAGAGGAAGAAAAAAAGAGATTGCAACTAGTTGAAATAAATATTATAGCAATAAATTAGCTGTTAATTTGTCCGCTCTTATGTGTTCTAGAGCCATGTAAATAGTTATATGCGATTTTGTGAATAGTGTAAGAAAAGTGCAACAAAAACATGTAGATATTAGTTTTAAGGAAAGATATAATTTATTATTTTTTCGTACGTCTGTATTATAAAATCTAGTATACGCAAGACATGAAATACAATTTCTCTAAAAAAAATTATATATAAATATGTATGTATTTACTTACGTGTTGGACTAAATCGTCGATGTCTATAGGGGATAAGCTATTGGGTCGCACAAGGCATGTACAGCGCGAACCAATTCACTTGGCCAACCGTCGGTTGCGCAGATAGAGGATTTAAGAGAACAAACACGACACAAAACAAAATACACAGAGACCTGCGCAGTAGAATGGCCATGTGAAAGTGAAAGTGAAAGTGAAGCGCTACAGTCCGGAGCAGACCGGATTCCCTCTATTATTTCTGTACTTGTAGTCCCTTTTTGCTGTTCTCACACAACAGCAGCAGTTCTTAGATGCAGCAATTTTAAAAGCAAACCGTTATTTCCGAGTGTAAGTCAAAGCTTGAGACGTGAGAGAAAAGAAAATGTTCTGTAATAATAGCTGGTTTCTTGGTAGGTTTAGGTGTCGGTTTTCCGGTTTCCTAAAAAAAAACCACTAGCACTTGAAGACATTTTGAGGCCAAAAACAAGAGATCGATCGCAGATTCACAATCACAGTCGAGTTTAGTCTCAAAACCAGACCAGTCTGTGGAGTGTGGAGTTCAGGAAATAAATGATGTTACTTGTGGTACTTGCCACATCATTAGCTTGGGACTCTGAAAAACGGATATTTCTCTCTGAAGCTATGCAAAATTGCGAGGCGTAGTAATGTAAAGCCAGCATTAATCAATTCGTTCGTTCACTCCTATGTGAATGGTCCTTAATAAAAAAACCGCTTCCCCAGGGTTAGATAATTTGCCTGTGCATAGTATAGCCGTGATATTATGCAAATAGGCATGTTTTTTTGAAACCTCTCCAGCCACCCGTTCATTTGGACAGTTGCCAGCAAGGTGAAGGGTGAAGCCAGCCGAATGACTTGGTAGAAATATCTATATGATAAATTTTGACATTTTTCTCTGGATGTGTGCATGAGATATGTAAGAACCGCAATATGGATTTAAGCAAATTGTACGGAAATTCTAAGCCACTTGTTGCTTTCAGCGCCACCTGTTTGTTCATTGTGAATTGAATTTAGCCAGCCGCTCTCCGACTGTGGAGGTGGAGGAAATCAAGAGTTGTTGTTGTTGCCAGCAGGTTGTTGTTTTAATTAGCATGTGAAATGTTCTTCAACTGGCAACTACTGGCTGGCGAGGTTTCATAAAAACGCACCTAATAGGCATGTTTTTTTGAAACCTCGCCAGCCAGCCATTCATTTGGACAGTTGCCAGCAAGATGAAGCCAGCCGAATGACTTGGTAGAAATATATGATAAATTCTGACATTTTTCTCTTGAATGGTGTGTGCATGAGATAAGAACGCCATATGATTTAAACAAATTGTACGGAAATTCTAAACCACTTGTTGCTTTCAGCGCCAACTGTTTGTTCATTGTGAATTGAATGTAGCCAGCTGCCAGCCAGCCGCTCTCCAACTGGGGAGGAAATCAAGAGTTGTTGCCCGCAGTTACCAGCAGGTTGTTGTTTTAATTAGCATGTGAAATGTGCCTCAACTAGCAACTACTGGCAACTACTGGCAACTACTGGCCACCACTGGCTGGGGAGGTTTCATAAAAACGCAACTAATGACAGAATGACACAAACCACATAGAACTAGACCGCCGACTTCCGTGCACCTACTCGATTCTCCCCGGGATTAATTGCCCTGTCTGCGAATACGTGCGAAATGTCAAAATCAATGGCGGGCCTAGGATTTTTCAAATATACCTACGTGCGTAATACAGCGTTTGTACAGCACCAATGCATGAAAAATCCTGGGCCCACAGGCAGCTTGTAGGCAAAGTCCGTTATGTGGGAGGAGGAGTCGACGATCTAGAACAAATTGGCTAAATCTGCCTATTGATTTAAATTGTAGTTTTGTGGCACAGACCTCTGTTATGTAGGTAGGTATGTGAAACTTTTCTGATGTTTTATATTTTGCAGAAATATATTAAAGGTATTCATGCAACGTGCGTCGTAAGCTTACCGTTTGCGTAAAATGGTAAGTTTACGACAAACGTTTCATGAAACCCATTTAAACCCTTTTTAAAACTTGTTTTCTTAATACAATTTGATGGATTAACTAATTATTCTACACTTGTAATAGTAAAATGTGCAATTTCTATTTATAAATGCATAAAAAGTATGACAAATGCATGCAAAGGTCTCACTCTTACACATCATTATCCTTGACTGCCTTGACCACAGCCTTGATGCCCCGTTTACAATGTGGGCGTGATAACCTGGTGATAACTAGACGAGAGCGAAGCGAGAATTGCTCTCGCCTCGTTCTCGCTTTAACCTCGTCCGGCAAGGCAATTCACAATGACGTGGTACGTCGGCAAGTTTTTCTGACAACGAATAGAGGGACCACTGAAACTACAAACCATATTGCCACTTCGATTTTTTTTACAAAACAGAGCTGCACTTTTATTGCTTTTTAGCACTATTGCATGCAGTTTGAATAATCTAAAAATTCGCAGTTTTCAGGCGTCGCTATCATCAGTCGCTATAACTATCAGTAAAATGCAACCGAACAAAATTCTGTTGCTTTTTTGAGCACTTAAACTTAATGACTGCACTTAATCTTGGTCTTAAAATGTTGCTTATGAATTATAAAGTTAGTTAAAAAAAATTAAGCAATTGTTGTCTAAGGTTGAAAACTCACCGGATAAAGCAAAACGTGTTTTTTTGTTTCGTGAAACAAGAGCACATTGTTTCTTATGAGGCAACACACACCAAAGAAAACAAAACATAAAAACCAAAGCAAAACAGAAAAACATGTTTAACCTGTTGTTTTTGCGAAACAAAATTTACATGTCGTTGTTTTTAAAATGTAAATAAGATTTGCACAACTTCATTGTCTGAGTCCGACCAACACTAAAAGCAAGTCGTAAATTCCACACCAAACGAAATAAGAAAACAAAACGTTTTGTTTTGCTACATTCTGTTTCGCTTGGTGTGTGTTCAAATAAAAAAAGATTTTTTTTTCGAATCAAAAACGTGTTGTTTAATCTAGTCTACATTTTCTAGAAAATTAATTTATTATGAAAAGCTTACAGTATTACATCCTAATAAAATTTGCTCAAGAAAATTACCCCCAATAACCAAGAAATCAAAAAGAAACACACTCAAAACATATATATTTTCGGGGTAATGTGTGTTTAAAGAAATACGAAATTCCCCTTTTCATCGTCATTCATTATTATGGGAAAATAAGTTCTAACATTATCGCTGACTTATTTAAAAATTTCTCAGAATAATCAAACCGTATCAAAATAATAACAAAAAAAAAAACGATAAAAGTGCCGCCCTGTTTGCTTGAGAAAATTCAAGTGGCAACCTTAAGTACATTTCTATGAAAATGGCGTCGCTTCCCACTCAGAGCGTAAATGTCATCGGTGTCTCGGGCGAGATTTTTCCAAATTTCCGCAATGGTCGCGAGCCGAGGCAACGATAGTCTCGCGCCATTGTGTATTGCTGCATGCATTTCCTTTGATTGGAAATTATTTGACAACTCGCTCTAGAATCGATCTCGCTCTCGTCTCGCTCTCTCCCTGAATTGTGAATTGGCCATTGACTGTGGAAAGATCTTTCTCTCTGAAGTCATGTAAAATTGCGTGGCGTGGTAATGTAAATCCATCATAAGTGCCCCAAAAAGAGAATGAAGAGGAAGTGTCGTATGACAAAAATCGGTGCGTGTAAAACGGGTCTTACAGGAAGTTATGCCCATAACACACGTGAAGAAATTTCATGTAGTGGAAATAGAACACATACGTTAAAGGCCTCAATTATAAACCCCTTTTACACGCACCGAGTTCTCACTCACGTGCGTGTTAAAGGGGTCTAAAATGCATCCGTAAAAAAACAGAACAAAACTGACATATTTAACCATAGCATATCATAGGAATTCTGTGGAATACTTCGTGAAACTGAATGAGAAGTTGAACAGAAAAAGTTTTTCGTACGGAAAAATTAATAAATTCGTTTTCAAGAAAAGTTGTAGATTAATTGCATATTTTTTTTAGATGAACTGACTTTATAATTCAAAAGCAACATTTTAAGACCAAGATTGAGTTCAACGATTAAGTTTAAGTGCTCCAAAAAAGCAAAAAAAATATTTTTTCGGTTGCATTTTTCTGATAGCTAGAATTGAAGCCTAAATCGGAGAAAACACATGTAAATTCATCATGCGTCGCAGTACTGCAAGTTATCTCTATTTCTAAATCCACTGCAAAAACAATGCCACACAAAAACAAAAAGCTAATGTCATTTTCGATTGGTAATCCAGAAGCGTCCGGAAGAACTCTCCGCGATTCTGAATTCAAATCCAGAAGCAAATTTCTCTTCTTTTTAGTAGAAGAACTGTCAGTTGAGTGCCAATCGAACGCTTTCAGAAGCATTCGGATTGCTTCCGGACGGTTCTGGATTACCAATCGAAAACGACATAAATTTTACCGAATTTGGCATCATGTGTCTTAACGTTTAGAATATTTGCTCGTATACCAGCTAATCAATGAATTAAGGCAATAAGCCTAAAAGTATACCAGCATTTCATGTACACAAACTCATGGATACCAAAAAATTTTTGATAAGTAAACTATATTGCGCCCGACTTATTCCCTTAATTTAACACATATACAGCTTCTTCAGGGAAATGTTTTTCGTCTTGTTTTTCTTTATTAGTTGAAGTGGGTGGATTTGTGGCTAGATCATCTACATTATATAAACAATTAAATCAGCACATATATACAAATTACAATAATTCGTAGTTTGTTATCAAAATAACAAAGTTACGACTGGTACTTACTGGCATCTAAGCTTTCAAATGAGCATTGAAAATCCTCTTCGTCAAGGTATTCGGCATTTGGATAGCAATTGTCATCTGAAAATTTTATTTGCAATACATGTTCCACTAGTTAATTAACAAAATGTTAAATTACCATCAAAATTGTTTTCCATTTTTGAGAGCGATCGCGAGCGCGATGATGTGAACCAGAGGAATCTCAAACATTTGGTATTATGGCATCGTATAAACATATGATAGCAGTATTCATTTTGTTTTATAGGAACGATAAATTCCATAGGCCATCGCTATAAAAATATGAACATGCACATCTTTCCCATAATTCGTATCACGTAAACAAGATGGCCGACCAAAATACGTGTCACGTATTTTTGCATGTTAGGTGTTGCTGTCCCTTACTGTCTATAGACTATTTAGTATTTAGCATCTCTTTAATTTTGTGTGATAGGACTGCGTGGTAATGTAAAGCCACCATAAGGCTGTAAATGTTTTGCTAAAAAATAACAACGGCTGACAGACGCAATGAAGGAATAATGAATAGAATTCGTTACCACATGTGCTTTCTTTTATTTCCTTTGCGCTAGGCTGTAAGCAAATGAATGACGTTTGGGTATTGTACGACAGAACTCATTGCATTTTCGTCAAACAAACATTTTAGTGTGTCTTGTTTGCTATACCTACTGCGCTCATCACTGCGTCCAGAAATTCTGCACATATATTTTGGGCATTACTTTCGTGACCTCAACAATCTCATAAAATCTCATATTATAAGATAATCATTTGAGTATTGCGCTAAAATCATAGACTACTATAATCTTATTCCTTTGCTGGATTCAATAATAAGGCTACAATCGATGCAAAACAGAGCAACGCGAGTCAATCCGAGGTGCATTAAATTCGCACTGATTATAAACTCGATGCTGCAGGCCTGGGCAGACACTAAAGTTGATGAATATATAGCAGATCACTCCACAATACTTATCAGGAACGGTATCATTTACTTACTTACTTAAGGTGGCGCTACAGTCCGGGGTGGACCTGGGCCTCAACCAACAAGCGTCTCCAGCCAGCACGATCTTTGGCCAGCTGTCTCCAGTTTCGCACGCTAAGTTGGTTGAGGTCCCCTTCCACTTGCGTGCGCCACCTGAGTCGCGGTCTTTCTCTACTGCGCCGTCCCTCGGGTGTGGATTCGAAGATCTTCCGGGCCGGAGCATTCACGTCCATTCGCTCTACATGACCCAGCCACCGCAGTCGTTGGACCTTCACTCTTCTGGCTAGGTCGATGTCGCTGTACAGCCCGTACAGTTCGTCGTTGTATCTCCTCCTCCATTCACCGTCTATGCAGACGGGACCGAAAATTACTCGAAGAATTTTCCTCTCAAAGCAACCAAGAGTAAGCTCATCCGCTTTTGATAGAGTCCATGCCTCTGCACCATAAAGTAGGACTGGGATGATTAAGGTCTTATAAAGGGTCACTTTAGTTGTTCGAGAGAGGGCTTTGCTACTCAATTGCTTTCTTAGCCCAAAGAAACAGCGATTGGCAAGAGTTATTCTTCGCTTAATCTCAGCGCTGATGTCATTGTCTGAGTTCATAGCAGAGCCTAGGTAGACAAAGTCCTTTACCACCTCAAAGTTATATCTGTCTATAGTGACATTCTGTCCAAGACGTCGGTGTTGGGTGTCCTTTCTTGATGACAGCATATACTTTGTCTTGCCCTCATTGACCGCCAAACCCATCTTCGCCGCCTCCGTCTCAATGCTCACGAACGCGCCATTGACATCACGCTGCGTTCTGCCGATTATGTCGATGTCGTCGGCATAGGCGAGTAGGTGGACGGACTTTTGAAAGATAGTGCCTCTGGTGTTAGCGTTTGAGTTTTGCACTATTCTTTCAAGAACGATGTTGAAGAAGTCACATGACAGCGCATCGCCTTGTCTAAATCCTTTTTTGACATCGAAGGTCTCGGTGAGTTCTTTACCGACCTTGATGGAGCAGCGTGCATTCTCCATTGTCATCCTGCACAGACGGACGAGTTTGGCAGGGATGCCAAAACTAGACATTGCTCTGTATAGCTCGTCTCTTTAAATGCTGTCATAGGCGGCCTTAAAATCGATGAAAAGATGGTGGGTATCGATTTGGACTTCCTGGGTTTTTTCCAAGATCTGCCGCAGTGTGAATATTTGGTCGATGGTAGAGTTTCCTGGCCTGAAGCCACACTGATAGGGACCAATCAGGTTGTTGACGAAAGGCTTCAGGCGTTCACACAACACGGCAGATAGGATCTTGTAGGCGATGTTAAGAAGACTTATCCCTCTGTAGTTGGCGCAGTTCAGAGGGTCTCCTTTCTTGAGGATCGGGCAAACAATGCTGAGGTTCCATTCATCGGGCATACTTTCCTCCGACCATATTTTACAGATGAGTTGGTGCATACTCCTAACCAAGTCATCGCCTGCGGCTTTGAATAGCTCGGCGGTTAGGCCATCTGCTCCAGCGGCTTTGTTGGGCTTAAGCTTAGATATGGCTATCTTCACTTCGTCCAGGTCGGGTGGACGGAATTGTTGGTCTTCATCGTCCAGGTTGAATGGTTCATTCTGCCTGACAGCGGTATTTAGTTCGTCATCGCCGTTAAACAGTCTGCAGAAGTAGTTCTTCCATATCCTCAGCATCGACTGCGATTCTACTATGATGTTCCCTTGTTCGTCCTTGCAGGCTTCGGTTCGGGCTCTGTAGCCTTGGCAGGTTCTTTTTACCCTTTGGTAAAACTTCCGAACCTCATTCCTGTTGTAGCATCTCTCTATTTCCTCGATCGCGCGCTTCTCGTGCTCTTTCTTTTTTCTCCTGAGAAGCCGGTGTTCGTCTCTTCTTTTCTGCGCGTAGAGCTCACGAGCAGCTCTGGTCCTTCTTTGCAGCGCCGCTTTGTATGCCTCTTGTTTCGCTGCATGTGCTTGCCGGCACTCGTCGTCGAACCAGGGGTTTCGTTGTGGTGGTCGTGTGAAACCAAGCACATCAGAGGCGGCGTCTCTGATAGCTTTTTGGCAATGTTGCCACTGGTCTTCAATGCTTGATGCTGGCTGCATAGAACCTCTTGAGAGATTTAGAGAGACTCGATCGGAGAAGGATCTGGTGATCTCTTGCGATTTTAGCCGTCCGACGTCAAACTTCCTCACAGTATTTACTTGTCTTGGCGGTGTTCGGGATATCCGAAGACGTACCTTGGCTACGACAAGGTAGTGGTCCGAGTCAATGTTCGCTCCTCGAAACGTTCGGACATCCATAATACTGGAGGAGTGCCTTGCGTCGATCGCAATGTGGTCAATCTGATTGACGGTTGATTGATCGGGAGATCTCCATGTGCCTTTATGAATATCGAGATGCGGGAACCGCGTACTTGCTATGACACCATTTCGCCCCGCCGCGAAGTCGATCAGCCTAAATCCGTTATCGGAGGTGGTGTCGTGTAGGCTGTACCTTCCGACAGTACTACCAAAGATGCCCTCTCTTCCTATCTTTGCATTAAAATCACCTAGGACGATTTTAATGTCATAGTTAGGGCATTGCTCGTACGTCTTGTCTAAGAGCTCGTAGAATCTTTCTTTGGTGTCGTCGTCTTTCTCCTCCGTGGGGGCATGGGCGCATATTAGGCTAATGTTGGCGAATTTAGCCTTGTTGCGGATTGTCGCGAGGCGCTCGTTCACACAGCTGAAACTTAAGACTTCTTGCCTAAGTCTGCCTCCAACGACGAAACCACATCCAAATAAGCGCTGTTTTTGCTGCCGATAGCAGTCGCCATAATAGATGTCGCAGTTTTTCATCCTCTTCTTGCCCGGTCCATCCCATCGCACTTCTTGGATGGCGGTTAGGTCTGCTTTATAGCAGTTCAGGGCCTCCGCTAGTTGTTCGGCTGCACGTGGTGTTAAGGGACCTAACATTCCAAGTGCAGATCCGAAATTCGTTGTCCTTTATTCGTTTGCCAGGTTCGTCAACAGTAAAATCATCCGTATCCGAGGCTTGTTGTCGTTTCGGAACTATTGTTGTTTTCCGCAGTCGGGCAGTTACCCCGGCGTACAACCCCCAACCTGGAGGGCCAGGCCCTTTGTTGGACCCCTTGGACGAAAGGGGCCGGATTCCTCCGGTGTCAGTAACCCACTTCGGGGATGTGAGAGCTGCCGTTGGCCCATAAAGGGTTCATCCGCCACCATCTCTGTTTCAGGACCCTGACTAGTCCTGAAAAATCCTCACTGACCTCAGCTCCAAATATGTCGAAGTAGCTCAGGTAAGGTATCTGCCAAATTGACTGTTGCCGTCACCGTTGATTCAGTCTAGTGAATTCATCCGCCGTACGTCCTCTTTCTGAGGGGCTCATGTAAGACTTCTGAGACTCGTTCAGTCAGTCATTCCGACAGAGCATTATAGTGTTGCTATTTTCTTCGTGTTCAACACTCGCGCTTATAAGTTTAGCAAGCCAAGCCCGGAAGGGCGATGCCAGTACCCGGTGGTTACCACGCGGAGGTAAAATAAGCACAATTGATGTGTATGAAAAAGTTACAACAGCTGGGCACCGCCAAGTTGATGCCAGTCAGCGCCTACCCGATTCATACACACCCAACCACTGGAACGGTATCATTGGTCTCAGAGAATTTGCCTTATCCCTTAAGGAATGCTACAGAGGATATACGAATCAGTTTTTTGACCAGGCCAGTAGCGACGCAAAAACAACTTGCAGCCGTATTTATAAACGTGTTGTTGGTTCGGCTTAACTTTACCCACCCCTTAAAATGTCCTTACGCTATGATTTATAAACATTTTTGAATTTGGCAATTTAGGTGGAATCGTCAATAGACGTATTTTTTTGGGGAATCTAGCTATCTCACTTTTACTTTATCTCCGCGAAGCTGTTAACCCCGATAATTATCCAGGTTAAGTCTTTGTTGTATTTAACAAGGAATTTTTTTATTTTACTGTTAACCCTGATAATTATCCAGGTTAAGTGTTGTATTTAACAAGGGATTTTTTTATTTTACTTATCCTATTGCCCAAAACACACGTGCAGAATTCACTGCGCAGCAAGATTAGAATACACAATCATGTTCTTACGTGGTGAGAGGTGATACAAAATGTAAATTCTGCACCCACCGCAGCACTGCAACATGTCTCAATTTCCATTGCATAGCAACGCAGTGAATTAAATTAAATTAAAACTTGGCATCATCGAGTTTTTAAAGATGCATAGATCCCTTTTACACGCACCGGTTTTTCACTTTAGTGTCGAGAATGTGTAGGTAAAGGGGATGAAAAGTGCAGGGGATAGCCGAACACGGATGGACCGCGAATTCCCATCCGATTCTTGTGTTCTCTTTCACTCTCTTTCGTTATTTTCAGCGTTGCTTTATTCTCAAACCGTACTCGGTCGCGATAGACGTCTGCATTTGCTCTATTTTCGAACTGTGAGCGGTCTGCGCTTCGAAAATGCAGCTACCACCGCGAACGACGAATGATAAACAAAGGGAAACAAAGTCAATTTGGCAACCAAGTCACTAAAGTGAAAACACTGGACGTATAAATGCACCATAAGTGCCCAAAAGAGAATTAAGAAGTATCGTGATCGCGAGTGAAAACTCGGTGCGTGTAAAAGGGGTTCGGCTATCCCCTGCACTTTTCATCCCCTTTACCTACACATTCTCGACACTAAAGTGAAAAACCGGTGCGTGTAAAAGGGGACATTGACAGCAACCGCTGCAAATTGAATTCTGCACATCTGTTTCATCTGCAGTACTACTTCAAAACTAAAAGGAATTGGTTCCACTGTCACAAATTTAAAAAAAATCTAAGTTGTTCATCGCACTGCGGCGGCAAAATACAGGACCAACCGAAATCGAACTGGAATAAATTCCGTTTCCCTTTCATGCTCCATCTCCATGACCATGTCCATATCAATCCTCTCCAACTCCAGCACAGTTCCATTTCCATTTCGGCTTTGCATCGATTGAGTTTTGAGTCTCCCGGCCCGGCCAACCCAGTGACGCAGTCTCTGACTCGCTCTCTTCAACTCTGCGCTCATCTATGATCCATATCCATGTGTCATTACACTACGCCTACCGCAAAACGAAAAAGAATACAAACAAAATCTTGGCTATTGTCAAAGCGAGAGACAAGAAAAGGTGCGGCCATATTGATTAAGCGCAGAATATAGTTTTTTTCCACTTTTGTCCATGAACCACGCGCTCAAGAAAAAGATAGCACGCCATTCTATTTCCATCATATTCCATTCATCCTACCTGTGTGCGTATGTTCCGCCGTCGCCGTGTAGGCGAAACAAACGAGAAGCGGCCAAATAATACAATTTATTCGTCTCAGTATTGAATTCGATCAGGCCGACGAAGACGAGTCCACGAAGAAACGTGTAATACGGAAAAAAGTTCTCTCACTCCATAGATTTGAAAAAAGTAAAGAAAAAAATTTCCACAGCTTTTTCTTTCATTCGTTTCTTTCACATATATATTTTTCTGTGTCAAATAGTTGATTTTTTTTCTTGAATCCATAAGTTTTAAGTCGCCACCTAATTCGCAGATTTTCTTTTATTTGAATTACTTTCAAGGATTATAAAGCAACCTTTACCGAGACAACACGATGTCTGAACGCGAGAATAATGTTTATAAGGCTAAATTGGCTGAACAAGCGGAGCGCTATGATGGTAAGTTCTAAGCAACTTTTTTCTTTTTTTCATTTTGCTTCCATCTTCAATTTTCTCATGGAATGATCTAGAAAAAGATACACATTCAGGGTTTTTCTCATATCTGCATGAAATTTTACGGCAATTAATATATATATATTTTTTTTCCTGTGGGAGCAATTTTTCCGAGACTTCTCCCAACTTTATTCATACATATATGTATCTATAGTATATGTAAGCCCAAGAAGGAAGAGAAGGCACAAAAAAAAAAAAAGGTCAGCGCAGAGGTTGTGGCTAATGGAGAAAAAAAATTCACAAGTGTTCTTTCATTCGACAAGGAATTTCGTTTTTCAAAATTCATTTACCGGCATTTTTTCGAAATTGCTTCAAAATTCAAAATTGCGTGGTTTTTCAAATTTCAAAAAGATATATATACATTTTCTTTTCCAAAACTGCGTTGCTATGCCGCCTTTTTATTTTTTTTTCGTTGTTTTTTCATTATCGAAAAAATAGGGGGGAAACGACGATTCCAAATGGATGGAGAGGAAAAAAAAAGTGAGTGAGAGCGATTCAAAGCGAGATAGAGAGATTATGGAATACAAAAAAATCAATGAATGGATCAATAAAAAAAAGGTCTACGATAAAAAAGTTTGCCAAAAATCCATAGAACCAATTTCTAAATATGTAACTATGTACTTTATTGGTATTATAACTGTTTAGTAATTTGTTTACGATAGTGAAGTCTCATCTGGGGTGGATTATTTTTAATTTTTTTTTATTACGAAAAAAAATTGTTCAATCAAATTTGGCGGTGTGTAGTGCCGCATACACACACTACTTTATAAATTCGTCTGATTGTTCGTCCTGTTCTACTTTTTGTGGTCTCTTTTCGATGCTCATTGATCACATGGTTTGGTTCTTAATATTTCAATGCTATTGTCACATTTGTTACTTTTCTGCGCTATTTGGACCAATTTTTTGGACATTTTACATTAAAAGTGCATTTTGGAAATACCAGTTCTCCAATAACTGTTGGTGAGAAAAATGTATAAACGATGTCATCGTTTTTCTCGTTTCTATAAACCACCTCCGTAGCATTTATGTATATTATATGAGGGAGATAACAAATGTCTGATTTTCTCACTACTCTGTTCTGGAGATGGAGAAGACTGTATGTGTACACAACACAAATGCAAATTGCTAGGCACATTCATTACAATGTAGCTACCTACATGGCATCTGTATTCTATATTTTTGCCTTCGGGCAGATTTTTTTTTTTTTGGTTTGCTTGCAATTTCCCATTGAATTTTCCAAATATGTAGTAGATATACGTGGAATGTAGTAATAATTTTTTTTAATAAAATTTGTTTCTTCCTCGTGTTTGGTTGGAAAAGGAATAGAGAAAGACAGCAAATCATTATGCAAAGAATAGAGGAAGAAAACTCAGCGAGGAGAAGAGCGAGTAGAGCGTAGAATGGGGAATGCTGGAGAATGGGGTTTCTGTCGTTGGGTTTTTCTTTTATCCGATTCAGTTGTCGAGGTTGTTGTCTCTATCTCTCTTGTGCAAGCTTGCTTTTTTCGCCGGCTGCGTCGTTGGTCGGTTGTGGAAAATGATTCATCCATCCGAACCACGACAAATCTATTGCCGCCGTGTATATCCAGCTCATATTTGCTGTGATTCACACGAATTCCCATAAAATTGGCTTTTTTTTTTTTGCTTAACTCATTTACACTGGTTGGTTACTCTGTCTTCATTCTTCTGAATAGCTTTATTCGACGCGCTGGGAAGTATCTATTTATGTGTAATACTTTCGAAAAATGTTGCATTTATTAACTCACGGTGGACGGGCCATGGGAGTAAGCCCTAACCCAACGTCTTCGTTTTGCATAAAGCATTCTATACGGCATACTATATAATAGCTATAGTATGACTGTATGTACATACATCTTTTTGCCATGACCTCTAGTATAAAACATTTAAAAAGGGGAATCACTTAATATTTTACATAAAGAAACTGACGAATTTTATAGTAGTACATTGTACGGTGTACGATGACGCGTGTGCTTGCAAACGATTAGGGGGTGGTTAACATAGGGTGCTTGCTTGGTCTAGACGCATAGGGATGTAATTCATTTCGTTGAAGGCGATTGTGACTAGGTACCTACCTAAATTTTTTGTTTAATCTCAATCCACCTGACATTTTGTGGTTGCATAGACAGCTCAGTAAATCTACAGTCACTAGATGTAAGTTAAGTATACTAGTTATATTTATTATGTTGCTTGCAATTGTTACTAAAGTTAGGTAGGTGTGCGTGTATATTATGTAGGTACTATACACATCAAATGATTGTGTGTATCTATAACAAGTGACAGAAGCAGTGCAAATATAGAAATGTATTTTCGTTTTGGGAAAACTAGGTAGGTATGCTATGACGAATATTAGTTTTAATTAGTCATTGTTTTTTATTGTCAAGGATACAAACACTTTGCAAGGGGGTAGTAAAATTCAAAGTGGTAGGTATGGTAGGTAAAATGTAGATATCTACCTTGTCCACACTTTCGAATATAGAGAGCTGTTCGATTTCCTTACTTTGGTAGATATATTGAATTCAGAATGCTATCACTCATGTAGAATGATACTCAAACAGCCTTGAAATTGTCAGCTTATCCATCATAGCATAGGCCGCGTTCAATAAGCTTTTGCCTAGCTAGTCAACAGCCTCTGATTGGTCGATTTACCTGCAAATCCAGGCAAGTTGTGTGTGTTAGGCAAGACTTTCTGTCAGTTCTACAATAAACTGTAAACTGAATACATATTTAGGGGCCCAAGTACATTGAACGCGGCCATACATTTTAGTCATGTGTAAATTTGTATGAAATTCGTGACTTGTTAGAAAAGTGTTCTCAAAAATAAATTAAGGAATTCCGCATGAATAGTTTTTTTTTAGAGGTACATAATACAGTCAAACTTTCATAACTCGAACTTCTTTAAGTTGAATTTCTCTATTACTCGAAGTTTTATTGAGAACTCTGCGCTTTCAACTTTTCAAATTTTGGCCTCCATAACTCGAAGTTTCTATAATTCGAATTTATTTTCTTTCATTTTGAGAGTTCGACTTATGGAAGTTCCACTGTATACAAATTCAATATGAAATAAAACACTTGGAGCGAATGTTAAGGTCTATGTCATTAGCTTTATTTAATAGAACATTGTATGCCATTACTGTTTAAAAATGATTATGCGCGGCACGGCTGGTTCGAATGAAGCGCAACCGTGAAGTCCAATTTTCGACAATTTTATCAAGCAACTGGGGACGTAGGTATATCAGGAATAACACGGCGAATGTTAATTTCCAACCCCAAAATTAGCTCTAAAACATCTTTTAAGTCGTAAATATTATTTATAAACATATCTTAGCTTTCACTTGCATGTTTTAAGGAGCGGATAACTTAATAAGCTGGAAGAGAATAGTGTCAGCTGATGGAATATGACAGATTTACAACCAGTTTGGACGTAGTGCTGCCGTGCGTTTAGTGATAAAGAGTGGATAGCTAATATGGATATAAGATGTATTTATGAATAATAAAAGTTATCAAACGAATAAGTCCACTATCCGTATGGTTGCTAAAAGATGTTTTAAAGAGCGGATAGGGCTTTTTTATTAATTCCGCTGCAAATCGTTAGACGTCTCTGGTTTATCGGCGTTAAATTACGCCGATATCGTTTTCACGCATGCTGTCTCTATTATATCTGGGGGGTTATTCCCAAATGCGCGGCGGATCCTATTGAAAGCGATACCTCCATTTCCACAAACCAGTAAGAATAGACCGCCGACTTCCCGTACACCTACCCGATTCCCCCCGGAAGAAATTACCCCGTCTGTGAATACGTGTAAATGTCAAAATTAATGGCGGCAATGATTTTCCATGCTATACCATGGGCCTAGGATTTTTCAAGTATGCGTGCGTTAATGGCGCTCCTTTGATTTTGTACAGCACCAATGCTTGAAAAATCCTGGGCCCGCCGGCAGCTTGTAGGCAAAGTCCGTTATGTGGGAGGAGTCGACGGTCTATTCTTACTGGTTTGTGTCCATTTCGACCGTCTTCGCTTCAGGTTATTCTCAAATGCGAACGTTGGAGAAAATGATATTTCCAGTGCTTTCCAGTTTTTCCATTCTGAGTTGAAATTTTCCATGTATTTTTCCAACACTTTGACAGCTTTATCCCGCCACAGGAATTTAGTTTATTTTTTATCCGCAAATAATCTGTCAGCAATCGGTCACCTATACAGCTATCGCTTTTGATTCGATCAAATCGCTTTTGGAAATACAAAAATACAAACCCGTCATGAAAAGCGATCCGCCGCGCATTTGGGAATAAGTCCCCTGTGGCAATAAACAGAGACTGCTATTGTCAAAACGATGTCGTTCGATCGTTTTCATTTTACGTGATCTGGCCCCTAGATTTCATTGACAATGAATGAATAAGCTTAGTGCTACATATATCGATCGCGGTAGCCCTTAGGGGCCACGCCAAACAGACCTAGTGACTCTGTACCAATGTTTATATGCACTTTCATTTGAATTTCGAATATGAATTTAGACATACTACATATTATATATTATTTACCTACAAAATTTGCTAATAAACAACAAATTGTTATAGGTGTACGTATACCTATAACAGTGACGTAACTAAACAGATAACTGTGTTTGTACATGGTACATGCCAAACAACTTCTACACAGAAATGCATGAATCAATGACCGCATCAGTACGTAGGTATGCATAGCTCATAGCTGATACATTTACCTACATACGTATAATACATACATATATGTACCATTCTTACAATGCAGTATTATTATTTGCCTCTTCAACACTTAAAATTCATATTGGTATGAGTCCAGTCCAGACGGAATTTTGGTTTCCACCGCTTTGCTAATCTATACTTTACTTTACCCAGAGATAAAGGGTTCATCAAACGAATTCATGCTCATTGCTGTATATAATAATGTATATATATATACTATACATATGCCTATCACCATAAATTATACTGAAAATATATTTCATCACAACTTATAAACTTTTGATTATACATATGTATACTAAATCAGTCTTCAAAGCTAAAATTCAACATTGCAGATCCAAATGTAGATATCCTAATATAGCGCAACTATTAATTCCATTTAAAACAAAAATAATTACATAATATAAATGTACAACAAATTGCTCCGTCAGCAAAGTTGTACTGTAAAGCAAATTCCCACAATATTATTAGGTACTGTTCAACAAACATGGTTTACAGAATAAATCTATTTGGAAAACAACCAAACGTTTTCTCAAATATTGCCCGCTAAATGTCAAAATCGTTCTCTATTGACAAAAAAAAAAAACAACAAAACTAAATGAAAAAGAAATGTTCGAAATAAAAGCTATATCAATCGATTATTATTAATTAAAATGCTGTTATATTTGTTTACGACAGCTGGCGCTTTGTCTAAATTTCATCAACTTGGTCGTTTTCTATTATACAAAAAGAAGCTTCCAAAACAAAACGAATCACTTCCGAAAGTGTTCAATTGGCACAAAAAATACTCTTCCTTTGATTCTGACGATTTCAAGTCTGAATCCACTTAAGAATCACTTACAAAAGTAGTGTAATTTATATTATGTATTTTATATACGAGGTACCTGGTAGGACCCATAGATTATTTTTTGCAGATTTCAGCAATTCATGAGTGGAGGGAGTCGAAAGGAAGCAGTTTCTTGTTCAATTAGGGCGCCTAACCTTAGCAGTGGTTTGGTCCACTCATAATTCTTACTTATTTGTTAATAACACCGGCCTTAGTTATTTCGTCCATACTGTATAAGAACACTCTTCCAAACTAAATATTCCCCTCCAACTATTGGGAGTTAGATCTGTTTCATTGTAAATTGGATAGCTCTATACAGACACATAATATGCATGGTCATAAATCAAGATAAATATCGTTCCATCAGTGTTAGTAATCTACTAATCAAAGTTGGGCAATAATTATTAATAGTGCTTCTTTAACCCGAACGCTCTTATAATTTCCTAAATTAAACATGATAACATTTTACGAGTAGAGTTCACTGAATTCAATCATAATCACAAATATAAAAATACATTTCTCAGGTGAATCATAAAATAAAAGCATTTGAGCTTGCTCACATTTTACAGTAGCCACCGGCACAGGTGTAGGTATTTTTTTTGTTTGTAGGTGTATAAATGTTGCGTTTTGTTTGTTATTTCATTTAAGACACAATATGAATCGTTGTAATGTTGTTTTAATTAGTCAACATTATAATGTTTTGGCTGATTTCAGCTTTTTTGTTTTAGTTGAAGACTAAAATAAGTTTAGAATCAAAAGATCCGAAGTAAAGTTTGAACGCAATAGCATAAGAAAATAAATAATTGGTCCGATTGGTCCATATTACTCTATACCGAGTGGGACTGGGACCGGCTGAATTGAGAAATTTTTTTAGGACGATAGGTGGCGAAGTGGAATAAACCTTTTCGGGTAGTCTAATCTCTAATCCATTAACTTTGAGCCAATGCGTCTAAAAATAACTTATGTATTAACTTAAATATTTGACACACTCTGTAATCAAATTTTTGTAAACAACAATGAAACAGAAATACATATTACCTACATATTATGAATGTGTGACGCCAGATCCAGATTTAAAAAGATTAAAAAGCTACTGTCTTTTTTATCCACCTATCTTTCAGTGTGAGTACGAGTACATACATTAGAGATGATTTCCGAAAAAAATTAACCTAAATGCTATGTACTGAATAGTATACAAAATGCAATGGAAATCCACAAGTTTTCTTCCTTAAATAATTATGTAGGTACGTTAATTTATACCTATAATTCATTTTAGGCAATAAGAAAAGTAACATGTACACATAATTATCGTATAAGAATTATGTATAATGTACATACAACATAAACAATGAACGTGTAAGTCTATTCTTGTATCTTCCATGAGAAAAATTAATACAACCCCACTCTGTTACATTTAAATTAAATATGTACATTACTTATTTAAAAATTTCCTTACAACAGAAATGGTTGAGGCCATGAAGAAGGTTGCATCCATGGATGTCGAACTCACTGTAGAGGAGAGAAATCTGCTATCGGTCGCCTATAAAAATGTGATTGGTGCTCGTCGTGCATCCTGGCGGATTATCACCTCCATCGAACAGAAGGAGGAGAACAAAGGCGCCGAAGAAAAATTGGAAATGATCAAAACCTATCGCGGACAAGTGGAGAAAGAATTACGTGATATTTGTTCGGATATATTGAATGTGTTGGAGAAGCACCTCATTCCATGTGCCACCAGTGGCGAAAGCAAAGTATTTTATTATAAAATGAAGGGTGATTATCATCGTTATTTGGCTGAATTCGCTACCGGTTCAGATCGTAAGGATGCCGCTGAGAATTCACTGATCGCTTATAAGGCAGCCAGCGATATCGCCATGAATGATCTTCCTCCAACACATCCAATCCGGTTGGGATTAGCTCTCAATTTCTCCGTAAGTTACAATAGAACAACTGCCTTAACAAGAAAATAAGGCGACACGTAAAAGGCAATGGCTTAATGTTTTTCTTTCTATTTTATTTATTTTAGGTGTTCTACTATGAAATATTGAACTCGCCGGACCGTGCCTGCAGACTGGCGAAAGCAGCGTTCGATGATGCCATCGCTGAGCTGGATACACTTAGCGAAGAAAGCTATAAAGACTCAACGCTTATTATGCAGCTTTTAAGGGACAATCTTACACTATGGACGTCCGATATGCAGGCTGATGGTATGTAGATTAACATAATGTGCATTTTTATGCTTGAAAGTAATTATAATTAATTGGCTTTAATGGCTTTTGAAAATATGATTATTAACGTTTACGAACTTGCGCCACATTTAAAAGAATACCGCAATAATTTAAAGGGCATTGACACTAGGTTAGCTAACCCAAGTAGATAATTAAATTGAGCTGCTAATTATATTTAAGTTCATTATCGATTGCACAGTTTTGGGAAGATCAGTGCATATTAAAATAAGTATACCTAGTGCTTAAAGAAGACAAAGACTTATTTTCTCTAATCTCACAAAAATAATACAATACGAAGCTAAGGTTCTACCAACCATTCGTTTATGTAAGTTCTTATTCTTTTTTGAACATTTGCATTTTTTTTACAACCAGTTCACAATTTCTATTTAATCTAATATAAACAATTGTAATAAATACAACCTCATCTTTGTCAAGTTAGTTCCTTATCCGAAGTTTCCTGGTACATATTAGGAATTTGGAGCCAAATTTACCGTATCAGTTATCCAGTTCTACATAACTTCCAACATAGATAACCGTTTGCTTAGTTTGATGCTGCGGTAAAGCTTATTTTTGAAGGCGATAATAGTCAAAAACGTAAATCTTTAAATGCATCAATACGCTAAAAATAGTGTAGATCAACTGTTCGGATAAATCGTCAAAAATATGTAGTTTAGTATTGTTAGTAAATTCTTGTGCGTCTGGGCTTTAAGCTAAATCAGTTAAATTTCCTAGTATTTACATACATATATATGTACGAGTTGAAACACTAAGCTACCGAACTACTGGAAAACGCATAATATTTACTCACTTATTCTGCAAAGTGGTCTCAGTAGTTAATGTGCTAGACTACTAAGCAAGGAGCTAGGTCACAAAAACTACTGTGAGAGTGAAAAAAATGTTAAGTAGACACAAAATTATAACTATAGCCCAAGCCCATCACATAAACAACATCATATCATATTCACAATAATAGTTGTGAGAGTACGAAAAATGTAAAGTAGGCACAAAACAATAAATATAGCTGCCAAAACCAGTCGTATAAACCCCATCAATGCATATTCAGGCCGTGTGCGAAATGGATGCAACATAATTTCTGACAGCTGGATAATGTATGGAAATATCGCGAGAAACTGAAATCGTCCTGTTCTCAATTGCATAAATGTCATAATCCTGGCTGATTTACAGTCAATTTTTCTATTTCAAAATGTGTTCCTAGAATAAATGTGTTCTTAAATTATTGTAATTGTAACTGTGCACGCGTTTTAGTAAATAACTTTACAAGTGTCTGGGGATCCAGGGGGCTAACTATGCACTTCGCCGCGAAGCGCATTTTGTATCGATTTCGCATTTTGGTACTGTTCAGTTCGCCGGCGAAAACTATCGCATGTACACTTAACAGCAAATAAACCGGGCCACCCGCTAGGTTCGAATCGAACACTAATTCGATTTTCTTCAAAAGTATAAAATATACAACTAAAAAAGTGGTACCTACAGAAAGTGCATTTCATGTTGAACTCTGTAGGTACCACTTATTTAGTTGTATGTTTTATACTTTTGAAGAAAATCGAATCAGAGTTCGATTCGAAAGAAGCTGGTGGCCTGGTTTATTTGCTGTTAAGTGTATATGCAAATGCGAACGCAATTTTGTCGACGTGAAATGCATTAGATGTATAGAAGGCGAATTAAGTTGTTAGCGGTACATTTGCATGGTGGAAACAAATTAAACGACGGCGAAAAATAGTGTGATTTTCTAGGAAAGTCGACATTCCAAGCAGTCGTTTTGCATAGTTTCCATGTTCGCCGCGAAGCGAACTGAATGAATCGGTAATTATGTTATTCGCGGCGAAGTGTATAGTTAGCCATTAGGGCTATTTCATCGCTTTCAAACCATTATAAGATAACAAACGATATTGGTACAAGTGTGCTTTGTAAAACTTAACAGTATTGTATCGGATAATTTAAAACAGAGCCATTAATATCACATGAAGAACACATATTTCGTATACATGTATAAAAATGCCACACAACTAGCTCATTCTCCCGATTAATTTTTAAAAAAAGTGGGCATCGCGAGAAGAGCTTTCTTATGACACTGCGAAGATTTCAAGATACAAATTATGTAAATATGTATCATGTACATTATGTACAGCCAAATGTTAAAAAATGATAAAAGTTAAACAACAGCATGAATGTTTGTGTACTATATAAGTCGACTAGGTATTTAAAATCAATAAAAATATCCCAACAGTTAATAAAAGTTAAAGTTAAGTTAAATAAAGTTAAATAAAAAACGCATATTGTGGCCACGTTCACTAAATCAGATTACGCCAAATAGAACAAAAACATACCAATTTGACATTCAAATGACCATTTCATTCTGATAAACGTAAGTGTTGTTTAACTTAAGTAGCGATCGTGATCTGAAACGAGCGAATAACTTAAGTAGCGATCGTGATCTGAAACGAGCGAATGTCGATGAATACTACATATAGGATTTGTGATTTTTGTCAGCTCACATGTCTTCTTATTATGTACACCCTAATGCCCCTTAATTACTTGCTTAGACTGATCAGTCAAATAATTATTGTCAGCCTTGAACGAAAAAATAAACACAAATACAAAAAATCGTATGTGCAACGCTAAATATTTGCAGGACTGAACATTTTGTACATTTATGACTCTAACTTTGTCAGAATGTCCACACCAATAGGTGTGAGAATAGTCAAATTAGAAATGTTGTACATACTTTTATATTTTCTGCGGTTGAATCTGTAGTTTCTCAGTAGCCCAATACACTTAACTTCGAGCCGCTACGATCAGTCCAGTCGTCAATATTTATATAACACTACTAGTGTAGCCCGTGCACACTTCGTAGTGCAGAATAGTTAAATAGATAAACAGTTTTTATTGTAATGCTCTGTCGTACACAACATTTTTTTCCAGAAATCGTATTGCCTAGATAATATTCTCAACTTACAGGACAATGAATTATTCATATCAATGTTACACATTTTAGAAACTTTGGCTTCCAATTCCAAGACTGTCGAAGAAGTGCACAGGAATTGTATTATTTAGGTCTTAGATAATAAATGCGAGAAATGAGAATAAATCGATTTGCTGGAATTTTATTTCTGCCTAAACCTGAAATACAGCAATACGAACAAAACAAAAAAAGGATAATGAAAATCGGCCCAGCGGTTATCGAGATATAATATCATCGAGTTTCATCCCATATAGAAGATGTTTTTTGTATACAAGGTATAAGATTTTGAATGTTTTTTTTATGGGCGGTGACACGCCCCTTTGTCCAATTTGACCAAACTTCACAGGACCACTCCAGTGCCAATAACTAAGATTATATGTAAGTTTGAGCTCAATCGATTTGGTGGTTTTCGGGATATACTATTTTGAATGTTTTTTTTGTATGGGCGGTGCCACGCCCCTTTGTCCAATTTTGACCAAACTTCACAGGAATCATATATGTACCAATACCAAAAATGTGTGCAAGTTTGGTTAAAATCGGTAAATGCGTTAAGGCGTGAATCGACGACAAACATTTTAAGGCTCAATTTTTATATATATATATAGATATAGATATAGATAGATATAGATTGTGGCATTTAACAAGCTATGAACAATAATTAAACTGACCTAAGCTTTTGTGTCAAAATCGCACTTAAAACGAGGTTCCATGAACCTAATTTTTACAGCACCCAAAGTTGCAAAACATTCGCTTAAATGTCGGTTTTCGAAGTTATAATTTAGATTTGATTACAATAATTTAAACGTTTACTAATTTCTCGTGTTTTTTTTTATTTCAGGTGAAGGCGAACAGAAAGAACAAATTCAAGATGTTGAAGATCAGGATGTGTCGTAATTTATGTACCATTAAACTGTGTGAAAATGGCAAAAAAATAAAATAAATATAAAAGAAAAATATATAATAATAAAATAAACATCAATAAAATTTAATAATAAAAACCACACACAAACCAACAACTTTAATTTTAAGGAATCTAAAAAATATAAAAAAAAAAATAATATACATATAAGAAATATAAATTATAAGTGTATTGTTTCGTCTTTGTATTAAAAAAAATCAGCAACAACAACACACAGCAAAAAAAAAAACACCCCACTCAACATTAAATACTTTTTTTTTTAGATGGAAATCAGTTTAATTATTATAAATAAAATAAATAAACAATTTAAATCATTCGATGGAATTTCTCGAAGCCTATTTGTTTGTTCTCTCTCCTCTCTCCGCCCATACACCGCTACATTTGCATTAAGATGTGTGTTTTTTATTCTTAATTAATAACCTTGGTTACGTTTATTGCCATTAGTTCCCCCAGCTTGAAGAATGTATCTCTCTTCATTCACAAAATATGTTAATAACACCCCTTCCAAAATCCAACCTAGTTTTCACACACACACTAACACACCACTTGTAACATTGAATTTTCTATTGATTATATGTATTCCATGAAATATTAAAGAAACAAATAATAAAATTAACTATTTTTTATATATATTTTTTATTTTGCATTTTTTTTTCTTAATTTATAAGAATTTTTACATTCTGCTTCAAATATTTTGTTGTTTTCACTAAAAAAAAACCTTAATTACATTTTATTCAATAAAAAAACAAACATCGCATTGTTGTCAAGCAAGGATACAATGAATTATTAATTATATTTATATATATAACTGAATATATATATTGTATTTAATTAGAAAGTATTTAAAAAAAGCAAACAAAATAAACTTAATTCATACATTTCAATAAACAAAGAAAGTAAATTAAATAAAAAAAATTAATGTCACTGAAGTAGAACATTTTCTTTTTTCTTTGCCGTCGCGACTATACTGCATTTATTAATTATTATTATAAACAATTATATGAAATAAAAACAAAAAATAAACAGTTAGAATAAAAAAAAATAGTGAAAAGCGAGCAAAACAAAAAAGGTACAGAACAAGTTTTTTTTAAGTAATATGTGGTAGTACGTACCAAAACTTAATCAATGAGAAAAATAAAAATAAACAAAAAAATGAAATATTTTTTTTCTATTGCACGAAAAAAAGACGAAGTACACAAGCAACCAGAACAAAAGGCAGTCACCCCTATTGTCGTCGTCGTCTGTCGCAAACGACTGGCGACGTTTGTCGTGTCGAGTCGTTTGGAATTTGGTATTGCGTAACTGAAACGACTCGACTCTCTGAACTCTCACATTCCACATACAATCCACAAACTATGACACATGTGGTTTGTCATTTCAGTCGACGAATTTATACTTTGGTCTTGTGTTTTGTTTGTGACTTGGTTGATTTTTTAATAAAACAAATCAAAAATGAATAGTGTTGAGAAGTTTTTTGAAAGCTGTGACGAAGAAGAAAACCAGAAAAAAGAGCAGGAGGTCTAGCACGTAACTTGATACAATCGAGTTCAGTCGATACAATCGAGCTCCGGCAGCACCTAATTTGTCTCAATCGAGGATAATCAATCGAGAATAATAAATAATAGATAATAAAAAAAAAAAAAAAAAAAAAGGTACAAATTTCCAAATTATTTTCGATTACATACCCACTAGTTTATGCACAATTATTACATTTGCCTTCTTTTGTAAACATTTCGTTGACGATAATGATAGATATCCATTTCAAATCAAAACTTTCTAATTAATAAAAATCTTTTATGATAAAAGTCACAAAATTCCACTTTTTTTTCGAGATTATCTGCTAGGTTCCACATTTCACTTTCACTCGAAATGAAATCGGAAATGAATTTTGGTGTTCTACATTTTACTGTATTCGATCTCGATTTCAAAATTTTCGGAATTGAGACAAAGTGAAATTGTGATTTCGAAAAGATTTCGGAGTTTCCGAATCGTTCGAAAAGCAGAACACTGAAAACGAATTCACTCGATTTGCAATTTCGATTTCACTCGATTTCTGGAACCTTATCTTATGCTTTCTAGATTTTTTTTTTCGAGATTTTTTTTTCGACATTTTTACATTCGAGATTTTTTTTCGAGATATCGGGGTAGTCCCCGATTGTACTCGTTTTCGTGGCGTTTTCATGGAAAACGACCTCAAACAACTCGTTTTGAAAACTGCAATATGTATGGGAAAACTTCTGTTTTCGAAGAAGTTTTCGACTGTTTTTGCGAAAACCCAGTTTTCGGCTTGGTGTGAATAGGGTATAAGTATGTATGCTATGGACTCGGAAATCACCCAACCGATTGAGCTAGGTTAGGATAGGTTGTATAAGGCAGTCGGCCCTATCATGGTATCCGTTCGGAGAGTAATTTTCTCCGCAACGCAAATCCAGTCGGATACTGAATTTACGTTCATAGTATCCGTTTTCCGAACCTGCATCAACGCATTTTGTTCACTAAATTCTTTCCGCGATAATCAGATGTCGGACACCATCGGAGAGAAATTGACGTGTAACTGTCAAAACCAGGTGCAAAAAACGCAACCCATCGCAATGAAACGTAGACTGCCGGTGTGCGTTACGTTTTGTCGGAGTAATGTTCCGAACAGCTTATCGGAAAGATTACCATGAAGCAAAATTCTCCGATTCGTACAAAATCGGAGAATTTTTCTTTCGGAACGGATACCATGATAGGGCCGAGTATAAGGTGTGAGTTGATCACAGTGGACCAGAAACCACATATAATTGACCGTCGACTCCTCCCACAAAACGGACTTTGCCTACATACATACTTTGCATACTTGAGTTCCTGTGAGGGTTGATCAAAATCGGAAAAAGGGGTCCCGGACTGTAGCGCCATCCAAGTAAGCTAAAAAGTAATTTAGTTGGCCTTTAAAAAAAGAACAAAAAATTAAAACAACTACTTTGAGGGTCGAATTTTATTTTATTTTTTTTATGTTTGTGATTACGTACTATGTATTACTCGGATCTTGTGAAGCCTTCACCGAGGAAATACAATAAGAACTACAATGTTATGGTCAACCTAATGAGGTACGCTGAACAGCAATCATACGGGGTAATAATGGAAATAAACAATGATAAAGCAATCCTTGTGTACATGATTATTTCGCCCTCATTCGATTGAGCAGTTCACCTAACTTTTGAGATCGAACTTCATTACTTGTAAGGCATTTAACTTCTTCCGCACATTTGAGAGTTGTTGCCTAGAAGAAAATTCACGTTAACTAGTTTAGGCACCTCCAATTATTTTTAATACTTACTATTAGCTTTGGATCAGCATTGCCCTCATGTTTCACCGCTAGATTCCATAGATTGATGGCCAATGCGAATGACTTTTCCTTGGAAAGGTCTGCATAGCGAATTATTCTCAGAAGCAGCTCCAATGCCAAAGTTGACTGTGCCCTTAGTTGGTTAGCAAATCCAAGCGATTTCAATTGGCTGAGTATGTGTTCGACAATTTGTGCGCACATAGAATTTACTTCAGCAACAAATTTCGGATCACCGCCGTACAGGCCGTCATTTGAAACAACTATGAGAAAATAATGAATATAATACAAAATTCAGAAAATAATAAATTTGCAGAGATAAGCTGGAATGAGATGTCCAGAACAGATGTCATGAACATACGCGGCTCAAAGCCGTATTTTTCCTATCTGGATATCTCATTGTAGTTTATCTCTGAGTCGCTAACCATTCGGAATGTGATATGGAAAAGTATCCAAACTCTCTATGTACAGCATATCTAGAGCATGCAAATAGACGTTTGTTGGACCAGTGCTATGCAAATCGAAGGGGAATTTCTTGAGTACATCGAGCAGTAATCGTAGCAAGTAGAGAACTCCTTGTTCGGGACTATCCTGAAGGAGAGCAGAGATAATATATGATAGGATTATGAATATATTTCATTACTTACTGGGACAATAATGAGCGTGGACAGCATGTTACAGAGATACGACACCAAATAGCCTTCCGTGCTCTTGAGTTTACCTTCGATTTCTATTGTGCGCGGCAGTTCAGCAACCAATTGGAGAGCTGTTTCAAAGCATGCATCGGCTGCAAGGAATATGATTACAATTTTAAATTCTAATATGCTATCCTCCGACTTATATGATTTTACCTTGTCCTAAACAAACGTTTAGCAAGGCGACTTGCCCACTCAGAAGATACAAATCCATTTGTGTGGCTACTGATGCAATACTGGGAATGGTAATGAAACAATAGGCTGCACAAGCTTTCACAAATGCAGCCGTTTTCCTGGTATGTTGTCCGTTTACGACATTCCGTGTCTCAATCGCGAGCTTGTTTACTGAGTGCACTAGAGTTGTGATGACTGTGTCTAGATTAGGGAATGCAGCTCGGGCTTCAACATAAAATGTGAGTTGTTGTTCGAAATCACGTCCATAGTTTACATTTTTGACAAAATTCGAGATTAAACCACCGATTTGACGGCGCTCGTCCTCCACAGTAAGTGCACTGTAATATAACTCTTAATAGAAATGGCAAAAAAGGCAAATACATAGGCTGCTAACTATATAAATATATAAGGTAAGAACTATAGCGAACTTAACTCGAAATTTGAATTCATTGCAGCACAAACAAAATAACAGAGAGGTTATTTAGTGCCTTTTGTTATTATGAAGTGCAATTATCTTCCATAGACCATATCGTATTGTATGGGATTAATTCACCCCTATTCCCGTTGGCGTTTGCCTTAAACGACTCGTATTTCGCTTCGTTTTTTAGTCGCTGTTTTTAACTTTTTTGGGAAAAATGAATTGAAATGATGTTGAGCACATAGAAAAGAAAACAAAATTGTTATCAAAAGTTAAACAAAATTTTGAACATCGTTTTACAAACGAAACATGAGTCGTATACGACAAACGCCAACGGGAATAGGGACGATTATGTTAGTAATACTATATACCCTAGAGGTAGCTTAGCCGGTTGGACTGTTGATGTAAATATGTATCAAACTGGTTTAGGGTTACGGCATAAATTTCAATATTCAAATTTGACATAGCCAATTAGCTGCAGTTGACCGATCGGAATCTGCGTTTGGAATGTTGGCGTTCCAATATCGACTCGGTGCTTATGCTTGAGAATGCTGCAAACGTTCATTAACCGGTGCATACGAATTTCCCAAAGGATTTTTTCGCCTAGTGGCATTTCTAGCGCACTGCTCCATGATAGAACATAACTATTTGACTTGTTAAAAATGCAATGCAATTGAACTAGTGTCAAACCAAAGATGGAAGAACCGTATATCACTCTCGACAATTGAGAAAAGCAAAGGCATATTATCAGAAACCGCACACGATAATGATGCGTATGTGTAGTAGAGGGCCTAGGACACACAAGTGCAAATATGATTTAAGTTTCAAGCTTAATACCTGATTAAACTAGAAATTATTACAAATTATTACAAATTTTTGCTTACGTAACAGAATCATTTAAAACTTTACAGATGTACATGAGGGCATTGCTAACCACAGCATCCGAAGTTGTAGTTTCCACATTATTCTTATATGTTGTCATAATGTGCTTACATACTTCGATTTTGGTTGATTCCTTTTTGAAAAGATCCAGTACGGGAAGAAAATTGTCCTGAACAAATAATAAAAAAAAATAATTGCAATTTAGTCGAATTTAAAGAATTTAAACTTTTAAAACTCACCAAAGTTAAGAGAATTTCAAACTCTTTGCAGTGGCTTACGATCTTTTCCAAGATTGACTGTAGTTGTGGATAGTGATTTTCGAAAGCCTTATTCTGACTCATTCGAGTTTTTATCTCACCAAGCAGATTGTTAACTTCTTTCATCTGAAAGAAGGAATATTTAATTATTTAATCATAGACGTAAGGTAGATAATTTTGAATGGAAAATGAAAATGAAAAAGATGAACACTCAACATGGTTATTTACTTTTCTTTACTTCCTAGAAATTGAAATGGAATTGAGGGATGGGGTCTTAGTTTACTTACCGGAAAATGTTCGGCAATAAGTTGCGCCCACATTTCCACACAATTTATATACTCGGCTGGTTGTGTAAAAGTGTTTATGGTTGTAAATGCAGCATTGTATACCTCTACTTTATGCTCCGGTGCTGGTGGGCATTTATTTAGACTGTTGCCCAGCGCTCGAAACAGTTGACCTTTAGAGATCCCTTCGGTTGATGAGTTCGAGATAACTTTAACCAGCTCTAAGCCATTGGCGGCAATAAATTCTGGCTTTAATGAGTTTAGAATTGACATTAACAGCGGCCCACTGAAAAGAAGATCAATTTTGTAAATTAGACAAGTAAAATAGTATAAAATATAATTTATTAAATATAAAATATAAACCATTACTAGTAAGTTGAATGGCACTGCTATACAGGGTTAAAGACGTGACATACACAGAACCCTCAGAATAGATAGATTCCTGTATCTAAAAAGGTTGAAGCAAGAGCGTACATTCTTTTCAAATTCCTAACTTTTTTTAAATAGTTTAGGGCTATTACCCATAACTTATAAGTAATGGGTGCATTTGTTAAATCTTCGAGATCGTTGAAATAGAAAAGATCTCGATGAAGTTATCGATTTTGGACGAGAGCTGGTAGTGAGAAAGAGGAGAATTGTCTCGGGTTTTTCATTTAAATATACACCAAACTTTGTTCTGTTGCATACTTGACTATAAGATAGTGCTCAATGTTGACACCTATTAGTCTGTCGACAATGATCAAACTCGTAGAGTCAAATCAAACTCAGATCCAGCTGTGACCAAATCCGATCAATCCCTATCATTGTTATACTTCTTTTCCACCTTAGATTTATTTTTTTCGACAGCAATCATCTTAAATTTGCATGCAGCGATTGGTAGTTTTATCTGGTAGAATAGGTAGCGTAGTTTCATGGCCCAAATGTGAACATATTTTTCGTCACAATGGAACGAGCTTAGCTCTCCAATATTTGGATAGATGTTTAAGTAGTCACCGTTAAATAAAAAAAAAATGTTCGTCTTCAATATCACTTACTTATTCTTGAGGTCTTTGCATTTCGTCAACATTTCTTCGCAATAATCGTCAGACTTTTTAACTAGTGACTGTAATATCCAATCCAGAGCTGGAGTATAAAGCGATAGATAGCTTCCGATATCAATACGTTGCCGGTTGATTTCAGATCGTATAGCTCCACTAAAGATCTGCAAACTAAAACTTATAAACTGCTAAAAAAAAAAAAAAAATTCGCACGTCTTACCGCTTGGTAGACATACAAAAAGTCATTAAAATTCTCTTTAATATAATGCTTTTCCGCCGACACTGTGAGGCCAACACGAACCAAATAACATCTAGCATATGTTGCCACTAGTGGATCGCCGATACCACGTACAATTCGAGTTATTCTCATAAGAGCTTGACCATATTCACTGCAATATCCATATTATATTGTAAAATACATAAAACGGATACTCACCCGGTGTCTAACTAACTTTTGCGAAATAAAGCTATAGCATTTTAATAGTGCCATCTCTACGTAAATCCTTGGCAATAGCTCCCGAATCGATGCTACTTTGAAGAACCAGTTTTGACACGTCTCTTTGGCGTTCTCTCTCACCATTTCTGGTGTAAACTTCTCTGGCAGAAGCGGGGCGTTTCGCTTTCCAGGTCTAGAAAATTGTATATATGTAAGACTACTCCAATTGGGTTAACAATTTTTAAATGCGAACTCTACAAAATCCGCCTTAGAACGCAGCCTCTCATAGACGAGCTTGCCGAAAATATCCAAAACGTCCGTAATTAAAACAAATTGACTTGGATAGAATTGCAGCACCGATGTATCGGACAACATTTTAGCACATTGAATGGCGATTTTTAGCGCCTTGACTCGTTGATCGCCATTCCAAGATTGCACGAGTTCCTGATTAAGCTGCTCTATGCGAAGGATGTACTCCTGTTGGGTTAAGTTCATCATGTGCCGCATTGAGCCATCTTCAAAATCGTCCAGCTGCTCAAGGCGGTACTTCACCTTGTCTGAGACTATTGTTTGTGCTTTAACTGAAACACAAAAATGGTTAGCACATAATACCATTTTGGAACTGGCACTTATGTACTTAGTTCGCCTCCCGTCAAAAAACTTGTGGAAATCGACAGCTTCTCCAATGTTATGAACTTATTGAGGATTCCCAGTCGCTTTGTGCTCCAGTTCATGACATCTTCATCGGTTTGACGATCTTTGTCTCGTTTTTTAGTCTTTTTAAAGGATGTCTCCTGCGCAATATGAGTTAAATTATAGAAGAAATTAAAAACTCAAAAGTGAACATTACATAATCTGTCGCCATCTGCGACAGAGGATCCATGAGCTCCTGCTCCTGGCGAGCGAACTGTGAGAGTGGATCTGATCCATCCAATGCAATTCCCAGCGGATCGACAAGTGACAATGTAGAGGAAGTTCGACTACTCGATAAGCTGCCATTACCCGACCTTCGTGTTCCTTTGCTATCCACTACCTAAGAAAAGAAAATTATCTCCTAATTGTATTACATTATGGTTTATAGATTTTTTTTAATCACCGTCATCTGTTTTAGGGGATGCTCATATGTGAAGTACCCTTGCAGGATGTTCCTTTTGATTTCATAGTCTTTTGATACACACTGCCTACAAATGGGTTTATAAGTGAACACTCTGAATGTGAATTAATTTATTTCTTACCAGTCTGATGCCATTAGTGATGCTTTTTTGTTAAATTTTTTTATTAATCCAACCCGGACTATTTACTAATCAACAACTACTTTCGTCGGACGTAAACATTTGAAGTTTCCAATTTGACAATCAGCTGTCGATTATAAAGTACGTCCGTTTAGAGAATTCGGTGTTAACTTCTCTTATCGTAAATTACCTAGGTTCTTCAATATAATAATCGAAGACGCACAACATTTCGGTTTGTACATTAGCTGTAGTAGCACACTCTAGTGGCGTTTTTATATAATAATAAAAAATTATGAATGGGATAGATATTTGAAATACCAAGTTTCGCACTGGAGCTGAACAATAGGTGTCTCTAATATGTTCCACAATTCATTTACCACATAAGCGAACCCTTTTTAGCCGATGCAAGCAAAATGTTTTCCCTGTTATACTTGTTTGTGTTATATTGTGTTAAATTTTTGTCGGACGACTTTTTTTAATACACTCCGCGCCACTTGAATACGGTCGGTTTTCTGTACCAAACCAAGCCTAGAGACTTAATTTTTTTTAAATAAAGTTCATTTAATTGTTGTGAATTGACCGAAAGCGTGCGGAACAGGAGCATTGCTATACTGGCTGGCTAAATTTTATCTCTGTAGGTACACATTTTTGTATGGGAGATAAAATTTAGCGCGAGCAGGATACTGGGCTTAAAGCTAAAAAATATTAACTAAAACCCGGCAAAATGTGGGGTATTAATTTTGCGGCATGCATAGTTTGACCGTTATCCCACTTTTGAAAATCGGTTATTATTTATTTAGGCCACTTCCGAATCCGAATGCCGTAGAATTTTGAAATTTGGTAGAACGGTAGGACAGCTGTATACAGAAAGGTAAAAGCGTAAAAGTCAAAAGCTGTACATTCTCCATTTAGGAGGCGTGGTATACACCCACTTTTAAAAATCGGTTGTTATTTATTTAGGCCACTTCCGAATGCCGTAGAATTTTGAAATTTGGTAGAGCGGTAGGACTCGCAATGTACAGAAAGGAAAAAGTCAAAAGCTGTACATTCTCCATTCAGGAGGCGTGGTATACCACCACTTTTGAAAATCGGTTATTATTTATTTAGGTCACTTCCGATTGCCGTAGAATTTTGAAATTTGGTAGAGCGGTAGGACTCGCAGTGTACAGAAAGGAAAATGTCAAAAGATGTACATTCTCCATTCAGGAGACGTGGTATACGCCCACTTTTTAAAATCGGTTATTATTTATTCAGGGCACTTCCGATTGCCGTAGAATTTTGAAATTTGGTAGAGTGGTAGGACTCGCAGTGTACAGAAAGGAAAAGTCAAAAGCTGTACCTTCTCCATTCAGGAGGCGTGGTATACCACCACTTTTGAAAATCGGTTATTTTAATTAGGTCACTTCCGATTGCCGTAGAATTTTGAAATTTGGTAGAGCGGTGGGACTCGCAGTGTACAGAAAGGAAAAAGTAAAAAGCTGTACATTCTCCATTCAGGAGACGTGGTATACGCCCACTTTTTAAAATCGGTTATTATTTATTCTGCGCACTTCCGACTGCCGTAGAATTTTGAAATTTGGTAGAGCGGTGGGACTCGCAGTGTACAGAAAGGAAAATGTCAAAAGCTGTACATTATTCATTCAGGAGGCGTGGTATACCATCACTTCCGATTGCCGTAGAATTTTGAAATTTGGTAGAGTGGTAGGACTCGCAGTGTACAGAAAGGAAAAGTCAAAAGCTATACATTCTCCATTCAGGAGACGTGGTATACGCCCACTTTTTAAAATCGGTTATTATTTATTCAGGGCAC